>BGNK01003642.1:56672-69049 GCA_003297005.1 Symbiodinium sp. clade A Y106
GCTGGGCCGGGTTGGGGCAGGCAAAGGGCCGGCATCGGGGGCGGGTGGGGGAGGGCGGGGTTGGGGGCCTGGGTGGTTGACACGGCGCCTATTTCGGGCTTATTTCACGTCTGACTCTGGGAAATCGGTGTGTAGTTGGGGATAAGGGCTTATTCCGGGCTTATTTCAGGCTTATTCCAGGCTTATTTCGAGCTTATTTCGCGGCTGACTCTGGGAAATCGGGGTGTAGTTGGGGGTAAGGGCTTATTCCGGGCTTATTTCAGGCTTATTCCGGGCTTATTTCGAGCTTATTTCGCGGCTGACTCTGGGAAATCGGTGTGTAGTTGGGGATAAGGGCTTATTCCGGGCTTATTTCNTATTTCGCGGCTGACTCTGGGAAATCGGTGTGTAGTTGGGGATAAGGGCTTATTCCGGGCTTATTTCGGGCTTATTCCGGGCTTATTTCGGGCTTATTCCTGGCTTATTTCGGGCTTATGCCGGGCTTATTTCGGGCTTATTTTGGGGCGTATTCCGGGCTTCGTCCGGGCCTACTTTTGGGCCGACCCGGACCTTGTACCCGGCCACTTTCTGCTTCCCCCCCTGTGGTTTGAGTGTGNTGCGAGATTGGAAGATAGGTCAGTCATTCTGTTGCATTGCCTTGCTGCTCGGTGGGAGCACCAGGGCTTATATGCTAAGGGGGGGGGGCCTAAGGGCGGGGGGCAGGAATTGCTATGAAGACAGAAACCCTACAGTTCAGGAAGAAAGGAGGGCCAGACTTGGTATGTTTTTCTTGCAAGCTCCCACTGCTGCCAGCTTCTTGATCCTGCGCAATGGCCAAGGCTCGTAGATGTGCGTGGCGATGGAGGCGGCATGCCCCTGCCAAGGTCTGCCCAGTGCCACTGCCAAATCGCACGGTATCTCGAACGAATTACGACCCTGCCCTTACCAGACAGACACACACTGAGGCACACGTCGCACACGCACTCAAGCACGCACGTACTCAAGCACACACGCTCGCCTGCACGCACACACGCTCGCCCGCACGCGTGCACGCGTGCACGCCCTCAGGCAGGCGCGCAATCTCTGTCTGTGACCCGAAGGCAGCTCAGGGACTAAGTTTAACAGGCTCGCTGCGATCTTTCCTGGCAGGCCGTCAACTCAAGGATGAGAAAGGAAAGGGACTCTGGCGGGAAAACCTCCACGCAGCGCCTCGTCGGGCAAACAGAAGCCAAACGACCCCCAAACCACCCTCTACTGCAGCTCGTCTTTGCGAGTACTATAGAACTTACCACAACTTGATTCGCCCGACTAGCCCCTTCAGAAACTCAGCGGCAAGGACTTCTGCAGCTTCTGAATTACGATTCAGATGGTGGTCGTGCTGTGCTGCAATGTTAGACAGTCTGCCACAATGTCCTTTCTGCAAAGCATACCAGAGATGACTTCAGAAAGGGCCCAGGCTTTGTATTGTCCCTGCTTCCTGAACATGTGTGTGCGCGCATTACAGCCATCCAGCTCTGAATTTCACAGACCTCGTGCCAAGAATGCGCCGCATCAAGCCCAGGATGTCTGCCGAGTGACTGCAGCACGAAGTTTCCGTGCAAATGTTGGCTGCATGCTAGCCTTGTGCAAGGCTGAATGATTTTTAGCGGAAGATCAGTGGACCGGACTCGAGCACTCCCTCGCAAGACTACAATCTGAGCCGAGGAACACTTTGCCTCGCAGTTCGAGGGGCAAACAACTTTGCAGCTCTACTGCTGCTATGTCCAGCATGCGCTGCAGCACAACGCAGCCGGTTTTGTCCTTAGCCAGCCAACTGTGACTTTCGACATGTTGGCTTCGGCATAGATATGCTGTCTTCATTGGCTGCGACGTGTGGCCTTCGTCAGCTTGAGCAAATGCCCACGAAGACGTTGGACGAGTCTCACCCGATATTGGGACACATCCCTGCAGTGCCTCAACGGTTGCATGAGAGCGCCCAAGATGCCAGGAGATTCGAAACTGCTGTGTGCCAGCCAGGTGCTCCAAAAGCGCTATGAGGACTTTGGACGCGTGGGCATCACCTGATGTCGCTTCATGTACTGTAAGGCACACCCTAACGGTAGGGCTCGGGCCCCCTGAGGGTCCCACATGCCAAGTCCGGCAGCTCCGGGAGCACAGCCGCAACAGCCACTGCAAGGCCCAGCGAACTGGCGCTGGCCAAGCATTGGACCATCCCCTCCGCGCCTCACGCAAGTGCAAAGTATTCATGCTGCAAGTCTGAACCGTCTGGCTTGCTATTCGCGCCTGCTTCCGTCCTGATAATCTTCACGATGTAATCTGACAAAGGGCGTGCATCGGGACAGTGCTGCCAAGTGGTCTTACTTATCTGGATGTCCATGGCCTGCGATGTCGGTACCGGCAGCTTCGGGGCAAGCAGCTGAACTTATGAGGCCGGTGTCGCTCGGAGACGTTTGGCCGCCGCGATCCGGTTGTTCGGCCCCATTCCCTGCATGAAACTTGGGGTGCATGCTTTTCTTGCCACAGGAAGCAGACACAAGTGCAGCTGGGGCGGATGCTTCGTGAGCATGTACGCGAGGTGGGTTGTATGCGGCTGAGTGACGCGAGCAGCGATGCGACTCTCCATTCCTGATGAAGAAGGCCGCGCACAAACTTGGGTCGTGTATCGTGCCAGCTGCTAGAAACCTCTGGTGCTTAAAGATTTTGTCAGCCTTGCAGCATCTAGCCATCCAGCCTGGCATTTGCGGTCAAGGTTTTCTGCGCGAAGTGCTCAAAGCCTGCAACTGTGATGAAGCAAGGTTTACATGGCGACATGGTGCTTGCCCCAGGCCATCTCCCACAATCCCATATTGACAACCATTGTCGCACACCCTTTGTTGCTGAATTGGCCTGGCAATGCTGGCACACCTGCAATTGCTTTGAGACAAGCATGCTGTTCCTCTGCCTGGTGGGGGCAAGAATTTCAGCAGCGTGGGTGCCACTGGCAGCCCCTCCTCCACCGGGTGCAGTCTGCAAACACGCGGACGAAAATGGACTGGAACAGAATGTCACAACAAGCAACAAAGGGCCTTGCTCTGTCGCTTCACACCACTACTCGCACATGGTGTTCACTTGCACGGCACGCGCTTCGAAGTCGAGAGAAATTTCAGCAGCCACATTTGCCATTCGAGTTTTGCAAGACGGCCTCACTACCGCAGCTTG
The DNA here is from genome assembly GCA_003297005.1 of Symbiodinium sp. clade A Y106. Taxonomy (NCBI): domain Eukaryota; class Dinophyceae; order Suessiales; family Symbiodiniaceae; genus Symbiodinium; species Symbiodinium sp. clade A. The sequence goes on from BGNK01003642.1 coordinate 59,850, forward strand.
CTGAATGCGGAAACCCCAGCACCCATCCATATGCTCATGATCAAAGCTGTTGTCTTGTCTGAGGAGCTCTCCAAGCAATCCGACTGCAACATCTACTTCAGAAGCTATGTTAAACGATCGGGCGCAGCCTCGATCTGGGACTGCCCACTTTAGCAAGGTGCTCTTTTCGTAGCAACGGGGAGCCTCGGGTGTAGATTCTAGATTCTAGCTGCCTGACTCCTAGCGTTCTGGACGGGGCCGTGGAGGGGGAAATGCACCTGTTGCGAGCGAGCTCTAATTTCTTCGCTGCCACATGTATGCCTCGCCGTCATTAACTGATGTCTTCCACGACTCCTGTATGCTGTCGGGGTTCCGTGGCATTGGAAGCCAATGCCCTTTTCTCGTCGTTCTCCACCCACCCAGCTTTTTGCAACAAGCAATTCGGTCCTTGACGGGCTGCTGCATGGAGGGCTTTGCACGTTCTGCTTGCACCTCCGACGACGTATTACTGTGGTGGTTCCGCCGAGCGAATCAAGCCGTAGGTGCCCGGCCCAGAGATAACAGCGGACAGGATTCCAAACGTGCCCGTGCCAAGTGCTGCACCTCGGCACGGCACATTCTTCATTTGTGCCTGAAGCTCCCCGCCCTAAATGGGGCTGCGACGTGACAAGGCGTTGCTAAGCTTTGATAATATGCTCCACCGGCCACGAGCCAAAACGTTCCAGCAGGGTTACAAAAATCGCTCTCAAGTTGGAAGGCTACGCCACTCGAAATGATGTGCACGCAGACAGCACGTACCCTTTGATTCATCAGGCGATCTCAGACCATATGCCTGACTCAAGTGCAAGCATCAACTGGGGCTCTTAGACCCGTTCGTTGGCTGCTCTCGTTTCGAACGGAACGCAACAGCAGCCCAGGCAGTGTAGATTCTCCTTCGAAAACATGACACACACTCCCAATCGCTGCTCTGTCTATTAAAATAGTATTATGTGTATATATATATATACACCGTATGTAGTTATATCGGCACTGCAGCTCGGGAATACCGGCAACTGCCAAAGCACTGTGCATGCACGAGTAATCGAAGGCCGCACGGCCCACGTTTCGTCCCGGCTGTTCTGCATAGAGTCAGGCTCGCATTCAAGAAGCATCTGTCTCTGCAGCCCTAATCACAACAGTAAACCAATTGCAACAGTTGATGGTGACTTCTGTTAACTTGCCTCGTTGACGATGGCACTTTAAATGTGTTGCAGGATGTTCAATACTTAATGCATGGCGGCTCCTGTGCCACCACAGCCGCCGCCGGCATTACAGTACGACACTACGGGTGCAACTGTGGCTGGCCGTGCTGTGGTACTCCTACGCCCGCGACAACCACGACGATGACGACTACTGCTGCTGCTGCAGTACTGCAGCAGCTGCCGTTTCAGATATGGCTATCCTGGCTGTCATCGCCATCATGCTGGGCTTTCACTGCAGTTACAACGACGACGACGTCGACACTCTCCATGACTGCTCTACTTACGACTTCCATTGCCTGTAGCTCTGAGACCACCTGTATGACTATGAGACCCCTGTCGCCACAAAGCAGCTTTGCGAAGTTGAAGTGCCATAATCCTGCTCCCGCTTGTCTGAGTTATGACCAAAGCTGGTAATCACCCTCTTGCTTCTTGACTGCGCTGGCCTGCGGCGGGCGTCGAGACGGTCCCGTCACACAGCGAGGATTTGTACCCCGGACTCTGTCGAATGCCAGAAACAAACTTTGCAGTCAAGAGGTCCTGCGGTTGCGTGGGCTTTCCGTGGGTCTCGAAAAGGATTTGTAGTCGCTTCCCCGACGCAGCAGGAGTCTCAGAACCATGCACGTGAAGTGCTGGCGAAAGCTGCCAGACGACTGCACGGCCGTGATACTCGCGCAGATGTCCAGTCCCAAGACGCAGAATGTTAAAGCCCATGAGCTGAAGGGATTCGAGACAGCTTCCTCCGAACCAGCAGCTTACCGGGCACTGCTCTGTCCATCTTGCCTTGGCTCCATCTGACTCAGCCCGAGCTGAAGCTTGAGTCGAGGAAGAGTCCGGATCATCTCAGCTCAGACCAGCTTGCCCTGTCTTCGCGATGCGAGCTTCCTGATCGAAGCTCCGGGGATAAGCTGGTCATTCACTTCACAAAAAACCCTATTTGTTGGCTCGCAACCAGCCACGAATTGGAGGCCAAAGCCAGCAGGCGCGACTTCCGAAATGGCGGCAGGAAGTAACATAGGTCTGTTGGTCGATGCGGCTTCCGTCGTGAAGCCGTAGCTTCGTACTTGGTGGGTTGAGCGTAGCTAGGCGAAGATGACGCAGAGGCATGCTGGCATGGGCCCTACCAAAAGCAGGATGAAAGCCCTCTAGGTCTGGAATGAACGAGTCACAAAGATGCGTAAAACAAAACTCTGGCTGAAGACTATGTATGATAGTCGAACCCATATCGTGACGGCATTGTGCGCGTCTGCACGGCGAGCCTGCAAGGCTTGCAACACCTGGAGAGGCCGCAACTTGCCGAAAGGTGCTCGATTCAGGCAGCACCGCATCTGTAAAGCTTGAGAGCCCCCCAACTAGAATGAGGGCCTCTCAAATCGCAGCTTTCTCAGGCGAATTTGCACACGAGTCATGTCGTGCTCTAGACACTATACATGCTTTGCTATTGGCTATTCTTTTTCATAATTTCCTGGAAGTTCCGTCCAAACCTTCGCGTGGCCGCCACAATGATGTGCCTTCCCACCGGTGAGCGCTGCAGCTTTGGCCAGGAGGACGCCAAGAGCTTCACTATCCTTAGTTCTCCCTGAAATGACACGCAGAGGTGACATGAACCCGTCTCATGCATGTATTGATTGTGGCACTTGCTGCTCCCGAGAACGTATCGAAAACCTAGCGCGCATGCTAGAGCGAATCCAGCTCTGAGCGACATTTCCTCTTCGTCGCGGCAGCAGCACTGGATTACACCTCGGATTGGGAGGATTGCATCTTGCGTCAAAAACTCGTCGTGTACCTTTTCATCAGATCAAAAGCTGACTGCTAGATCGTGCTGGGCAGTCTGGCAAGCCATGCAGGCCCCTCTACACCACAGCAGCCATGACCCTTGCTCGATTGGAGCCATAGCCGCGTTGTGCCAGATAGTTGCCGAAGCGATCCAACAGAACCTGCGAAGCCAACTTCCGAAGCGTCTTGTGGGAGAAGATCACCACTCCACTCATGTCTCGAAGTCTCTTGGGTTTGAGCTGCCAAGGCATGTCCTATGAAGTGTCAAACCCTCCCCTAGTGTCAGCGAAAAACTTCTCCTGGAAACTTCTGCCGCATATCCACGAAACTTCACATGCAAATGACGGGAGAGCACCAAAAGAGCGCCTGGCCGAGGGGAGCCTTGCCCGAGAGGTTGCTCTGAATCAGCTGAGCCTGATCGCACGTGCTCGCGAGGAAGAATCTACAAGTATTCCATGCAAGCTGTAGCATCTGCCATCCCCTGCTCTTGCTGGCAAATCCTTACAGCCTTACAGTCCTTCCAGTAAATGAAGGAGTGCACGGCAAACCGGATTCAAAAGAAACCTCTGCCCCGGACTTCAGGACTCAGCACAAGGAAGAAAGCTGCTAGCCTCAGTCTAGTGGCAGAGGTGTTCCGAGCCACGCAGACCCTTTCTCACACCAAGCTAGGCAGTGCGATCACTTCAGCAACATGCAACCCGTAATTCCACAACCCATTGCAAAAGCCACAGCCAGCTTTGCAAGAACATACCCCGGAAGGTGGCCATCAGCTGCTTCCGCGGCAGGCGAAGCTCTTCACAGCTGCTCGACACCTGACCAAGGCCACAGTGACAAAAGAGGGCTCCGCCAGCATGTCTTCGTCTTGGGATATCTTGGGACACGATGCAGACGTTGTGTCTGTGAGGGTATGCGAAGGGCCTATGACTGCTAAGTTGGGGTGTGTTTCAAGCTGTTCTGCAGGGTGAGGGCCGAGTCAAAATCGACGAGACCACAAAACGAAACCAAAGGAGACTGGAGTCGGACAAAGCTGCCTGAGTGAGGATAAAGAAGAACCGCGCCGTAAAACCCTTTTTCTCCTTTGCACATGTCTGCCTATGCCTAACCTGGACCTTGAACGAAGGAAACAGTCGTCAAGTCGGTTGCCAGATCTTCTCATCAAAGCCTTGCTTGCCCGAGGACCCTTTTTTTCAGCACGGGCTTTGGGTGTGTGCCGGCAAGCTGAAGCCTAAACCCTAAGACCTAACCGACTTCCTCTTTTCTGAATCCGGCCCCGGCGGTTCAAGCACGCGTTACCATCAGAACCCGAGGTCCTAAACCGATCCTACGACGCAGAAAGCCCTGTGCGTCTGCGCCTCCAGACACCGCTCGAAGACCAGAGAGGCATGCCTTGCGAAGCTGCCGTGGATCATGCTCCCCCACCATAAATCTGAAAGCCTGGCTTTTTAGAACAGGCCCTTGGCTCATGCTCTATATATATATACATACATTCATATATATATATATATATATATATGTATACTTATATGTTAAGGAATAGCTATTTCTGGGCAGTAGTATTGCTAATTTTTTATTCCGACCTCTAGCTCACTTCGGCGAAACGTCGGGCGCTAAGGGCTACGAGGCGACAGAACTTCTGTGCTTAGGCACTTGTGCTTCGCAAACTTGAGGACGTTGGTACCGAGGACATCCAAAATCGCCTCGGGACCAGCAAAGCTTCATTAAATCACCTGAGGTATACGTCATGACGTTTCAGAGCTTCCACGGGAAGGCTTAGGCTGAAATTGATGTCCGACGGGGGGCCTAAGTCTATTTTGCACACGACGTGAAAGGAACCATGTGGCATGTAACACTTGCGCAAACTGCGAGAAGAAAAGAGGCTGTATTCATGTGATTCAAAACCCTTTTGCCACATTGCGTCTCTAGCGGCTTTCACATGATGCACGGTGCCATGTACCAGCAAAGCTCGGAGCACGTTGCTGCCAAAGAGATCTTTCAGCAGCTTCTCGACATTCTCCGCGTTGCCCAGCATGGAGTCAACCAAATCGATAAGTTGTGGCTCGCGCGAGCAGTGCTCAATCAAACGCTGCAAGACACGGCAACCATAGACGTGAACCGCGACTGAGACCGCATGGTCTTTGAGCTCCGTGATCATGAAGACACCCAGGTGGGGCTCCAGGAGCTCGATGCACTTTTGCAACACGAAGTTGGCATGAAGGTGCTGGCAGAGGCTGAGGACTTGGCCCTGGAGCTCCGACACGAAACACTGCTGAAATTCCGGCATTGCCTCTCGTAAGGCAGCCTGGACGACTCTGCAGCCGAATCGATCTTTGGTAAGGCGCACCAAGGAGCCCTTCAAACAGCTCGACAGCGCTTTGACAGCGGAACTGAGCTTTAAGTCCTGGCAATGGCAGAGAAGCTCACTGACAACGCCCGCGCCATAAGGGTGACTGGCCAAGCAGGCCACTTCGGGGAGAAGAGCCGACACCAGCATTGGCGCGGCAGTGGGGTTGGAGCTGAGAAATTTGCTGACAACATCGGTCCCATTCGGGCTGCGGGCCAGCTTGGCAACACAAGCCTCGGCTGAAGACTCTAGCTGCATCTTGGGCACCGACAGACTGACCTCTACATTCTACATGCAACCTTGCTGTGTGCTGCCCGCAGGCTACATCCGAGATCCGCGGCTTTGGGCACGGGGCCGGGTCGGCCTGTGCCACAAAGAGGCCTCGCTCCAAGAGGGTCAGCGCCAGTGGCCTGTCAACAGACCTCAGAATCCACGATCTGGAGGCAAGAAAGCGGAAACTTACTGTCTGCAGCGCGGAACCTGTGAAAGCCCAGTGTCTCGGCTCGCCCAACAAAAAGTTGAGATGAGGGTATGCTGCGACATGATATAACCAGGAAACCCCAGATCTCTCTCTCAGGCACGAGTTCAAGCAAGACTGAGACGTCGAATAAACTTCACCAGTCCGAGCGTAGTCCAGCACACAGCTTCCGGGTCGCGGGCCCCCGCACTGTGCACTGAAGGCATAAATTCCAAATTCTGAATTGTGTCACCACGACTTAGTACTCCATGCACCTTGCAGTTTATTCTCCCATCTGTATGCGCCTGGGACTCCGACTCTGATTTTCGCCCAGCAAAATGCCAAGCGTTGTGCTTGCAGTCTCAATGTTGCATACAGTCCTGTATGCCATACTTGAAGCTGCATCCTGTGTTGCAGCCACAAGCTGCAGATAATGCCACCCTTTTTGCTTCTGCCGGTTGTAACTAATCTACACTAGCAGTATCCCCCCGACCCTCTCTTCTTCTCTCCGGCTTAAGGGGTGCGTCAAGCCCCCCGGGCTCTTGGCCCGCCCGTTTTTCCCGACCGTCTCTTTTCTTTCGCCCCGGGGGAGTTGGCCCTGGCCGCGTGCTGTTGCGGGTGTCAGAGGAGAGAAAAAGCATCCGAGGCAAACTGGGGAGTCCCCCGCAACTACACTGTGCTATCGGAAGGCCAGCAAACCATACCGAAAGGCGTGACTCAGGTAGCGGCCAGGATGCATCAGAAGCAACTTTGGTCGCCAGTTAATTGAAGGCATCACTGCTTTATGTTACAAGGCCTCAGGTATAGCGAAGTTGGAGTCAAGGGCTCCATGTTGAGCTAAAGTTAGTAGAAAACATGCAGGCCAGTACTATCAGCTAGGCTCCACTGCTGCTTTGGGACATGATACGGCAACTGCGCAGGTGTAAAATACCCAACCGTCTCTCTCGCTCTTCCGTCCTTGCTTCCACTGGGGAAAGGTCTGCGAAGAGACCCGGGCCTAGGCCGGCGCCTCCCTGCTTTGTTGGTGGAAGGAGGCTGGTCGGGGAACAGTAGAGTTTTGCTGCTAATTCGGTAACTGTGTCAGGGGCTTTGAATCACGAGCGTCCACAGCAACCTGTTTTGGATTTCTAAGGGGGACCCCACCTGAAGTAGTGACTGCAATGTTTGTTTGTTACACCGTGCTGTCTTCTCAAGAAGAAGGGGGAAACCCACAACCGCGGCCGCCCCAGTAAAAGCCCTGCCTTATTCGTACTGTGGACCTGCATTGCTTGGCACTCAGTTGTTTCGTCATTGCGCTAAACCGGGGGGCTGCCGCAAATCGAAGGTACTACATGGGGAGATGTGCTCGGCGAGGTGCTAAGGATAGGCCATATAGGGCGCGGAGACGAGGCCGGGACGCGGGCTAAAGTACAGGGTCATTTGGGGGTTAAACGCCGCACACACTCTACATGTTTAAACAACCACGGGAAAGCCGAGTGTGTTGCAAGTATGCAGAGAGTTGGGGGCTTATGGCTCCCCTTTGGTAGTGGTCCTGGCTCCGCGGCCCGTCATAATTAGGCTTGGCTTGGCTTCGCAAGCGAAACTAAAAGTAGAAACCGAATTTTGCGGCGCTCGCTCACTCACTGCGCCCCCCGCTTTCACGTGGATCTTCTCGGAATTGGGCCATATGGGCCTGTATCTGGTAGACAGCGCGCCACCGTTTGTTAATTGTTTGGCCGAAGGTTGAGGGGTTCCCTCGGTGGTTCTCCCCCCGGTGCTTCTGTGGTAGGTCTCGTCGTCGTAGGTGTTGTGGCGGTTCCCCCGCTGGTTCAGCGGGTCTGTGTGCGAGTACTCCTCTGCTTGTTCCAGAATCTGAAGGTCTTGCCTCTGGTCCCCACGGCCATTGGTTGCATGGCTGGCCTGGTTCTCCTTCGTCACTGCTCTCGTGGTTGTGGTGGGGCTCCGCTTGGTTCTCGTCCGTCTCGCTTCCCCCCCAGTCCGGTGGGGTCTCGCTCGCGCTGGTTGCCCTTATCTCACGAAGCGGCGGCGGCCTGTTCTCTGGCCTCACGGTGACTTCACTCTCCCCCTCTTGTACCGGAGGATTGTGGGCTACCAAGGGCTCGTCCTTGCATAGGTCGTTGTCCTCCCCCTGGGCATCGAGCTTCTGCTTTTTAGGCGGTCTTCTCCTCGACGGTGTGGTTGCCTCCCCCTTTCGCCTCTTAGCCTGCTGGGCCTTGTCATCTGCTAGGCTCCCCGTTCTCGCTCGGGTTTTCCTGCGAATCGCTTGGGCCTTGAGCAGCATGTCGTGCACCTTCTCGGGGAAGCGCATAGTGAACACTCGGTTCTCAGCGGCGATGCGAGGCATGTAGCGGTCAACAATCCGCAAAAGCCTGTCTGCCTTCCCCCCGAGTTTGCAGCGCTTGAGGAATCGCTGCTGGTATTGTTCGTACTCCTTGCTCTCCTGTTGGCCGAGGACCTCCCCCGTGCTGCAGTCCAGGTAGTCCCCCTCTTGCGTTTGGCGAATGTCTCGACCTATCCATCTGTCTAAGGGCTCTGGCGGGTATAGCATATGCAGCCTCTTCCTCGTCGCGAACTGTGTCATCGCATCCAAGTTGGCTCCCCCCGTCGCCCCCCCGAGAGGCTCCGGATGGGGCTCTTGCTCCTCTCGAAGTGTAGGGACTTGCGGCCCTGGCTGCGGTCGTGGCTTTTGCGCCTCTCTTGCCGGTGGGGTATTTCCCCGGGAGTCTGAACCATGCAAGCGGCACTGTGGGTCGGCTCGCTCATGGTTTTTGCGAAAGCCGGTGGTGCACACCCCCTTTGCGATCCTTTGCGTAGCGGCAGAGTTTGCATACCTTGGGCGGTGCTGCTTCCATCGCCTCGGCCATTGGCGAACTTCACTATCCCCGCGTCCTTGCCACAGTCACGGTCACTGGGTCGAGAAACTCCCCCACCCAACAAGGAAGTACGTTGTGGTCGCTGTGGCAATGGAGGCAACGAAGCGGACGGTGAAGATCTGCGTCCCCTTCTTCTGCAAAGCGCCGTGGGAGAAGCTCTTGCACTTGCTAGGTCGCACCCAAGGAGGTAGAGCTTCAAACTTGCCTCCGTGAATATGGCTCGATCGTGCCTAAGCCTGCCAGAGTTCCTGAAGCAAAGCGGCAGCAGGTATGTGTGCTCAAGCACCGCTGGGAAAGGTGTGAAGGCTCCCCCAAGGTGGACAGCCTTGGGTCAACCTCACACCTCCCCCCCGATGCAAGGAGGCGGCACAGCCCCCCAAGCAAAGGTGCAGCACTTGAGCCAAAATGGCTACTCTCTCGCTCTCTTTCTTTCGCCAGGGCTGTGATGCAGGGGTTGCCCCCTACATCGCGCGCTTGTCGCGCCCCCGACAGTTGCGGAGGGCAAGAGGGATTATGTACTCCGCGGCCTTGTGATG
>BGNK01003643.1:10995-63723 GCA_003297005.1 Symbiodinium sp. clade A Y106
ATGTAGTCGCGCTTGTACAGTCCAATTTCTATCAAGCCAGTAGGAGCCCCATCACGGCATGGAATACTGTCGGGCTCTTAGGGGCACAGTACTCTTGCGGCTGCAAAGGCAGTCTAGCAATGTTGCTGTAGAGCCTTACGGGGCGCAGTAACATGCTTGCCTCTTCACCGGCGAACCCTCGCAAGAGGGGTGACAAGGCTCACAACCGCCCGCAGGACAGCTGACTCAGCTGATGCGAATGAATGAAAAAANCCTTACGGGGCGCAGTAACATGCTTGCCTCTTCACCGGCGAACCCTCGCAAGAGGGGTGACAAGGCTCACAACCGCCCGCAGGACAGCTGACTCAGCTGATGCGAATGAATGAAAAAAAGCAGGACTGGTCTACAGAGATGGGCGGCCGGCATCTAGCTCTGCCATTGCGACACGCGAGAAAGAGGCAGCACAAAAGTTTGGTGCACTACATGTGTACACATGCACATCTACTTGAGCACAGCAGTTGCCAGGCCAAGTTTCCACGTGAAGGTGTGTGGGTCGTGAAAATCCAGCCTCCGCTGGATGCCAGGGGCACAGAAGCACTGGCAGAAGGTGCTTGCAGGGAAGGCTCTCGGCACTGAGTCAAGGTCAGCAGCGACTCTGCAGGTGGCATCGGCCCGTGGCTCAGTTCGCAAGTCAGGAGACTTGACTCGGAACAGCTGCAGACTGTTCTCTTGCGCAGGGCGCATTACGCCAACGACACTGTTGCTAAGCGCGACTTGGCCGTGCAGACGTGTGACGTGCCATCATGTGTGATGTAGCATCGTTGGAAAGCCGTGGATCGTTGATGCATACCCATGCAGGATAGACTATGGAACTTCGTGCGGTTCGCTCGGAGCCCAGTTGCACGCTTGCAGTGGTTTTCCAATCAGAAGATTTGCAGAACCGCTCAGAGGTCCGTGAGGAGGACGATGGACATTTTCCGCTTCTTCGGTGTGCGTTGGGAGAGCCTCGCCAGGTTGCCTGGCTGCGGAGTTTACAAAAAGCGTGCAAACGGAAAGTAGTCACAGCATGCCACAGGTGGCGTATCGCTACGCGGAAGAATTTGAAGACAAAGGTCAGATGCTACGTGCAGCGCGCTTGGAGTGCTCCCTGCAGGTACTCAAGCCTACAGGGCCTAGCTGCCGTTTTGCTTCTGAAGCGCGAAAGGTTTACATCGACGTCATCCCTACACAGGTGCCGGCTTCAGACGATCACGGCTACAGAAATGCTTGATCGCCACTTGACAGAACAGTTCCGCTCAGGATCAGTTGGGATGGTAGCGATCAGAATCCGAAAGTGGCCTGTGCCTGTACAGCATCGGCGAACTGCACGCGACAAAGTCAGCGGTGCCCATTCGCATCACTTCTGCCCGAAATGTCCTGTTTTGGACTTTCTCAGGGCACTGTGTCGGCTGTTAGTTGGGAATAGAACCTAGAGTCCTAGAGCCGGCAGCCCCAGTCAAAAGAGCGAGCTTGCCGCAGATGAGACCTTCTCAGAGGCTTCCCAGATAAAGGACGTCAGATTGCCCGACAGGTGACCACGGGCCGACAGAAATCCGAGAGGCCCGGGTGCAAGGGAATCAGCTACGGCGACTGCAGAAGCCGATGTTCCTCACACAGCTTACAGATGCTCACAGTCTTACGGCTTGAGGCTCTGAGGGCCGGTGCCGGCGTGAGCTGTGGCATTGCAGGCCCAATCTTGCGCCGCGTTTCGAGCCTTTGGTTCCTTGAGAGCTCATCTGCCTTTGGAGGTCGTTTCGAGGAGGTCCCTGACATCCTCGAGGACCCCCAGGCGGATGCACAACTCAGGGGCAAGTGTCTGAGTCAGAGGATGTCAGAGGGATGCAGACATCGCAGACGCACAGACGCAACCGCAAAGCAGCTAAGAGAAGAGCTCAGCCGAGTGTTTTCGTGCACGAGGTGCTAGCGTGCTTCCTGGACTTGGGCTCCGGGGGAGAGGTCATTCGAACGGGGTGGCTACCGGCGGATTGGGGTTCTGGAGTTCCTGTGTCTGAGCTCTGCTCGCGACCCAATTGTATCAGCATGCAGTCAGTCGCACTCCAAGCTTGGAATGCCAGGTGGGAAGCGGCGTTGCCAGAGATGTCTGCCTTTGATGCTCTGGCCTCAGCTGCATGTCTTTTAGATTGGTGTGACCGCGAACTCATGCACGTCTAACCCGCGCGTGCTTGTGCTTCCGTTGAATCGCAAGCAGACCATGCGACTGGTGTCAAGCAAAAGGACACAGACTCTCATTGAAAATGTTCTGTCAGGCAAAGGCTACAGTGAGACGGGGGGAGAAGTCGCAGGGCACCCGAATCTGTGCCACGATGGGAGGATATAGCACCCACGGGACGAAATTGCTGGACATGTCGGTCGTGCCGGTAAGCAGTTTGCACTTGCACCAATCGGCCGGTGCAGCAGATCCTGTCTGCTCCTTCCGTCGTCAAGGTTCGAGGACAAGATCCTGAAGACCTGGCCGCGCGATCCTTGAGGGCTCATCCGATTCACTAGACACCACGGTTTCAATACTTTGGTGATAGGTACTTGTAGGACATGCTGTGCGCGTGTACTCTTCAAGCACAATCCATGCCTCTCCCCGACCGCAGCTTGCCCTCTCACAGCACGGGGTAGCTGAATGAGGGGCGCTGCAGCCATGCTGGTGCAGAGTGCCAGGCATGCTATCCCGTGGTTGCACGACACTGCGTTGATGCTCCTGCTAGCTGCAACCTACACTGCTGCAGGAGATGACTGGATGGTGCGACAGAGGAGATGCTATACTTCCAACAGCAGTGCATTTCTGCAGAGAGTTGGAGTGGTGAGTGGTGCAAGGACTGCAAGCAAGCGAACCTCTTGCGCAGGCTGTGCTCAGTGATTTTCACAGAATGCTCGGCTGGTTGGGTGCATCCGCCCCATGCATGGAGGTGTCAGGCAACTGCCCTAAATGCGGTGCTAAACTTCTTGCAGAGTCCTGAGACAATTGACTACAAGGTTTGTCTCTTGCAGTGTTGCAGCGCCTCAGGCCGACTCTCAATTCTGCCGTCGCTGCGGCCACAGGTTGATGAAGGCGCAGGCAGTCCGAGTCCCTGTTCCGGGATGAGCTGGAGCTGTGTGATCTGTGTGTTGCTGGCTCCGGAGTTGCTAAAGTTGTTCGGCCTCGCGAGGTCGAGATGTCCAGTGCAGGGCAGGAAGGGCTTCAATATCTCTGCTGCGCACCGAGGAGCTCGAAAGGGCAGGTAGCAGTCGTCATGAACACGGCTTGGGCTTGGGGGATTTTCGGCTGAGGCTCCAAGTATTCATCACTCATCACACGTCTCCGCGAGGAGGTGGATGCCTTACAGCCTTCGACCTGGTATCGACCCCTCACAATACAATCAGAGACTCACGGTGCCACTTTCGTCTCACAGCAGCTCAGCAACTGCTCAACAGCCAGGCGATATTATCCACAAACGCGCACAAGCTGCACAACCAAGCCACAAGCACCAACTGTAAAGCCTACATCCTTGCTAAGAAAGAGAGAGAGAGGGGGAGAGGCACATAGACCCCAAGGCCTCCTTCCACCAACATGGTAGGGAAGGGGGGGGGGGGCCCTGGCCGGTGTCTGTTTGCAGACCTTTCCCCTGCGGAAGGAAGGAAGGAAGAGGGATGTGCCTGGAGTGCGGGAGTGCGGGTTGATCCTCCACTCTTTGCCCTTGCGAAAGAAAAGGAGGAACACGCAGCCTTAACAGGAGCGTGAGAGACGCTCTGGACCACCACCACCACCAACAACAGCAAACCAAATAAAACAAAGACAAAGACCACCAAGAAGAAGAAGAGTAACAAGAAGATAAAGAAGAAGAGCAGCAGCAGCAGCAGTAGTAGCAGCAGCACCACAACCACCACCACGACGACTACTACTACGATGGTGTCGGTGTTGGTGTTGTTGCTGTTGTTGCTGTTGCTGCTGCTACTGTTGTTGCTGCTGTTGCTGCTGCTGCTGTTGTTGCTGTTGTTGTTGTTGTTGCTGCTGCTGTTGTTGTTGTTGTTGCAGTTGCTACTGCTGCTAGGGTGGTGCTGGCGCCGGTTCTGGTGATTCTGGTGCTGATGGTGCTGGTCGTCGTCGTTGCCGGTGTCTGCTGCTGCTGCTGCAGTATTGTTGTTGTTGTTGTTGCTGCCGAGGGGGAACATCGCTGCTTGAGCATCTGTACTCTTCAGTTGTGGTTGGTGCTGTTGCGTATTCAGCTGCCTTGATGCTCGCACAAGCCTCTGTTAGTTCTGCGTAGTTCGCCGAGCTGGCGCGCGCCTTCTTTGGAGATCGGGGCGGCCCAGAAACTTTCGGCTGCCCCCACGGTCGGGGCCACAAACGTCGACTCGGCCATCAGGAAGGCTTCGTCGCTCGCCTTGGGCCACCGGCCCACAGGTCCCGAGCCGACGTCCGGGGTAGGTTCACCCAAGGCGACCTCTCCGCGGGCGGCGAGGCGCGGCACTCCGCCATGTCGGCGGGGGGCCCCCTCCAGCGGTGGGCCTTTGGGTCAGAGCCTGGGAGAAGTCCGAGACCATCCTCCCTGACCTCCACGGACCACACCGGCGCAGCTATTCGCGGGCCATGTCAAGAGGGTCGCCGGCACCGCCTGGCTGGCATCGAGGGGCGTGAGCACACCCATCATACAGCTGCTGGGGCCGCTCCACTGGCACTGGCGTCCGACGTCCCACGGAGGATCCTGGCCGAGGGAGCAGTGGCGCAGTATGCCGCGGAGCCGGCACGACCACAAGCGCTCATGGACCTGGACCCGGAGGAAGACGACGACGGGTTCCCAATTGTACTGGCCAGGACTTAGCGGCGAGGGCCGCCGCCGCCGTGCCGGCGGATCATTACATCGATAATGAAAAGCAGAAGAAGGCTTAAAAAGTGGGCGGCGCAGCCGGCACTCTGCTTGGTGCGAGTGGGTTAACCACGCCGAGGAGGACCAGGTCCTCCGGACCAAGATGTTGCCCAGGCCCACGGCGGTGTACACCTTGTCACGGGTGTATTCCCGGTGCATCTTCGCCAGAACCTCCTCGGCGCCGAGGAACCCGTCGGGAACGATTACTTGGCCACGAGGTCGCCCCAGTCCGGGAAAGAGCCGACGTGGCGGCGCTCAACGAAGCCCTCCACTCCAAGGCCGGACTGGGAGGACGACCGCCGCCAGGACTGGGGCCGCTGCGACCAGGCAGGCGGCCCAACGGGCGCCACAACGGTCAGTACCAAGGCTGGCGACAAATAAGGGGGTGAAGGTGTGTCTGCCGTTAGTCCAGGTTTTTTTTTTTTATGGAATTCGTTTGTCGGATTTCTCCCGCATCGGCCCGGTGGTCGGCCACGACGGACTCTTCCTGACAGCCATCGACTTCGTGCACAAAGGTCGGCGACCGACGCGTTTTCGAGAACACATGGCGATGTGTTTCGGCGCCGCCGCGTCGGTCTGGCATCTCAACAGGACGGCTGACGCACTACAGGCGATCCAGAGGGTCCTGCTGTGGATCATCGCCAGCCACTTCGTCGACGACTTCAACAGCGTCGACATGGACGAGGTGGCGGACTCGGCGTTCCACGGCATGGCGGAGTCTTGCAGACGAAACCGTCCAAAGCTCAATCGCCTCTCAGGTCGTGCTGGGGGTTCTCATCACCGTCCAGGCAGAGGGTGTGGTGCTGCAGCCAACGCCGAAGCGCCTGGACCAGCTTCTGGCCAGCATCGAGACGCCCCTTGACGACGACGACCTGCCACCCCACAGCCAACCGACTGGCGGGCTGGGGAAGGCGGCCCACGACGCCGCCGCCGCGTCCTGGACATCATACCAGCCCGGCGAGACCCGCCACAAAACAGGACATTTCCCGGCGGAGGTGAACATCAAACCCGGCACACGGCACACGGAGCCGCAACACGAACTTAGGAAGCCGACGGAAATGTTTGTCCTCTGTCTCGACGAGGACCGCCGCAGGACGTTTCATCGCGACCCAGAACAGGACTTGGATCTAATCCGCAGCTTAGGCGATTCCGAGAAGTGCGTTGGCAAGGTGGAAGCACGCTGACGATGCAGATGTCCTTAAATTTGGTGGGTGCCGGGCAGACCTCCGTGGTCCTTGGGTGCATGACAGGTCTCAGAGCATGCAGACTTCCAGCCCTTGCGGGCTTGGTCTTGCTGGACGTGTTGCTTTCAGAGGCATGCCCAGGAGTCCCACTTTCTTGCACGTGCCGCTGTTAAATGCTAGAGTCTTGCACAGCCAGCGGCCCCGTGAGAAACGGAGAAGTGCGATGGCGCTTTGGTTTTGTGTATGTTTCGCTGAAGTTGTAGTGTGTCAGTGTGTCTGTCCCCAGTGGTTCAATGTCCTCGAGATCCTGCCGCAGGTGCTCGCGCTCGTGACGTTGTTCGGCAGACTGCCATAAAGATGGCTGGCGTTTATCGATAACGTCGCCGGCCAATGGGGTCTAACCATGGGCTATGGGAAAGACGGCGCCGTCAAAGGTATCCTGGCAGCCTTCTGGTCCACGGCGGCACTGGCTGAGTGGCTGACGGGCGAGATCCATCCTGAAAGTGTTGGCGAAGGCCGTCGCCGACCTCAATTTTGCAGTGAACGAGGCGGCAGACGAGCTCATGTGTTTGGCCATTTGAGTCGGCTAAGCCGGCGCAGGGTGGCATTGGGGGAGCGCCGCGGGCGGGTAGCTGAAGGCGTCCCCCGGCACCGGCTTGCCTTGCACTGGCGAGGGCGACGGACCCGGCGCGAATGCGCTTCCATACCATCCAAAAAAAAAGGTTCGTCCGTCGTAGCCTTTTTTTGACTTCCGTCGGGGAAGCCGGTTGTCGTGTAGCACATTCGTGCGCGTAGGGACATGCAACGTTTGAATCGAGGTGGATGCCGCAGCTTCTGGCGGCTCCACGTCCCCCGACGATTTTCAGCTCCCCCCCTCTCCACCCGACGATTTGGGGGAAATTTTGGCTTTTACAGACTTACAGACCTTCGGGTTGTCGCTCGCTGGCGGGCAGCGTGCCGGGTACATTGGAAGACAAATTCTACATACGAAGCTTGACTGCTCGCCATTTATTGACAGAACGAGAGTCGACATCGTGCTTGTTGTTTTGCGCTGTGTTGGATTGAATGCTGTCGCGTTGATTCGGGATATGAAAGGTCGTTGGCACGTGCTCTGCCATTGGGATGAGCTCTCGATTGCGTCCTACATAGCAATACACTGTCAGACATTGTGTGTAGTCCGCAGTGTGTAGATTTGTGTATGCAGAGCATTTGCATGTTCTGGCGCTGGTTTTTCGGGTCATGCATTGCGATGGACGGTTGTACAACTAGCAGGCATTCACTCGCCTTTGGGATTTCCCTACAAGCAGGACTTCGGGTGGACTGACGAGTATTTTTCCGTGACCTTCGTGTGGGAAGTCCACCCATCGAGCTGTGAGTTTCTTGTGACAGTCCCTCCATGGGGAGTTTACAGGTTTCTGACATGTTGGACAGCCAACACGAATAACACAGCTTGTCTCACGAGGCATCTTTGCATCGGCCCCTTACGAACACTACAGACTGCCTGAGAAATGCAGTGTTCGGCAGGGGAGTTAATAGCACAACAAGGATAAAATTCTTCTCGGCGACAGCATACCTGCAACGGCAGAGCGCGGAACACATCTGCTCAATCTGCCACTTAACTTGGGTTTGAACGTGCTGAAGCCAACCGTCGCAAACCTTGGGTAAACTGCAGGTCAGCCTGTCCCGACCCCGAAAATTTCTCGTACGTCGAGCCGATTAAAACAGTACCGTCGTAGGTTGTTGGCGTTCTTACACGTTCACGTTCGGCTCGCAGACGGGGCATGTGTTCGAAGGGATCGATCGTGCACGCAGGTTCTGGCCAGGCAGCAGGCTGAAGCTGAAGCAAGGCTCTTGGAGTCACGCCTGCGCCCAGAACTCAGACATGTCACTGTCGGATTGTCGGCCCCGAGCAATGCCACCGTACTCAGGGGAGGAGGCTGAGGCTTGGCAACAGGCCAGGCTGGCGAAGGGAAGTCTAAGCTTGGGCTTGCCTGACTTCGTCACACAAGTTGGCATTCATGATGAAGAATCATGTTTGTGTTTCATCAAAATTCGCGCTGCCATGATTTTTGATCCCCAGTATGGCCAGGAGAAGGGCGGCATGATCCGGGAGCTGCAGCAGCTCCGCGAAGAAATCGCTGGTCTGCAATCGCAGCTTTTGGCAAAGAGGTACGCGACAAGCATCTCAATGCCGTAGCATTTCTGCAGCAAGACCCCGATGCAGCCAGGTTACAGAAGGCCGACAGCAACGCCGGCAGGTCGGAGAACGTCTGAACAGCTTGGCATGTGCTCTGCTCCGTTGTATCCGTCATTCAGATAGTACCTTGCTGTATCTACTCGGGTTTGCTACATAGCAGTGAGTCTCTGCCAGTCAGTCTCTCTGCCTGCCTAGCTTTGTGCGTCGTCCTTCCTGCCGCCTGGCTTTCAAAGTGCTGGTTACTTGCAGCAGCACATCGGAGCACTTCCGTTGTTCTTTGTCTCTCCTCGAGATTTATTGTGGCCTTGCTCTGTTGGTACTCGGTGGCCGGAAATCGTAAACGGTGGCTACCGTAAAAAAAAATTACCTTGTTGACATTGCAGGGACGCGCCGGCGGCGGCGCCGGGCCAAGCTCGGCAACAGAGGAGGGCTTGAGGGAATTCCTAGAGTCCTAAACTCTCCTAAGCAATTCTTTCGTGACTGTGGGCTCAGCGGGCTCTGCTTCGATATGACGCCGTGTCTAAGGATTCTGCAGACAGCACCTGGAAACAGTACCAGGCATCATCATTCGTTGCATTGTTCGTGAATCCGTGAATCCATACAAATCGAGCTTTGAAAACATTGCCCCCCGAGGTGCAAGCTCAGCAGCACCATCAGATGATGTCTCTATTGGCGGAACACTCGCAACTGCAGGCACTCTGACTTGATATACTTGATTTCGCTACGGACGATTGTGGAGTGTGTGTATTTTGGCATGCAGACCGGGCTTTTATGTAGGGACGTTGACCTAGGTACGCAGATTACAGTTGTCGCGTGCCCGAGGCAGAGCAACAAGACACGCAGGCCGAGCTCACGGCATGCCAGGAGCACCTCACCCGCGCGAACCTCAAGATGCCATCCACTGTTGCCGCAATGCCCATGACTCCATGATGCAGATTTGATGCGTCCTACGACCGGCTCTTGTTTTGAGCCCTTTTGGTTTCGTAGCTCGTGGTCAGGGAGGAGAGTCCTCAAGTTGGTGCACAGCTCGAGCGTAGCTGGAGCTTGGTTAAGCGCCGTTTCGACCGGAGGCTGGAGGCGGAAGGCCTCGGAGCTGGAGAGCCAAGCGGCCTTGGCCGAGAGCGGCCGCGACGAGGCAGAGCGCCGAGTGTGGTGCCCCAGCTTGTTGCAGATGAGATCGTGAAGAGTTGGACAGAGTTGAAAAGGGATGCTGATGCTCTCATTCCGGACTTTGCAAGTCTGGTGTTTCCAGCTGACACTGTTCAAAGTCGGTCGATGCAGTGGTAACATCTTGTTGTTTTCCTATATGGTTCCCACTATGGTTCCCGACGCCAGCGTTGCGAACAGACAAACCAGGCGTCTCCAGACGTGTTGCCTGAAGTTTGCAAGTACAAATGTAGGAAGGCCACTGTCAATTCGGGAAATGTCGGAACGTTACCTTTTGTGCAGCTTCGCGTGCTTCAGACCGAGGCCAGATGTGTCCAAGCAGCCTGGCTTCGAGCATTTCTGGCAGTGCATGACAAACTGTGCACCCGAGCAATGCTAAGGACGAGATGCGACAGGCTCGCTGTAGTCAAGTCCTGTGACTGAACTCTGACGACTTGAGAACTCAACCTGGCAGGCCCTCAGATCGGCTGCATCAGCCAAGGGCCGCCAGAAGGAGGCCGAACGCGTTGCTCGCCAGGACGCAGCGAGAAGTTGTGGAGTTGGTGGGTGTGCCAGTGCTGCAAAGCGTCGCTGCAACGGTGCACCCAGGAGGAGCTTCAAATGCGAGATCTGGACGAGCGACTCAAGGTCCGTGCACATCTCGGGAAATCTGGCAAAATATGATGTTGAGCAGACTCTCGTGCTTCTTCTCCTTTGGCATCTAAGTCTAAGTCAGTGCGTCGGCAGCGTTTTGTGGCTTAGTATAGCAAGGGCTGAGGTTCAGGTCGCAATGGCTGCAAGGATGCGGTCCTTGGGCTTGGTCTTCGTGCTGCTCCCCTTCATACCGTTGGGCTTCTCCTCGCAATCCTGCTCGGCAACTCCGGAGTGTGCAGTCCTGAATCTCGTGGGGGACTGCTGCCCCAATTCAATTGGGAAGTACCTGGATTGCTGTACCCCTTCGAGGCAGTGCTCTGGCAATCAGAAGTGTGCTGTGCTGGGATTGGGAGGGCTTTGTTGTCCGAACGATGCCGGTCATCAACTCGACTGCTGCTCTGCAGCCGATGCCACCGCATTGCCCAGCCCAAGCGCAGTACCCACTGTGCCGCCCGTGCCGGCTGCAACGCCTGCTGGAAGCATCCACTCCGAGATGGGAAGTGAGAATGAAAATTATGAGCAACCAGCCCAGACTGTACTCACAGCGGGAAGAGTGGAGGGAGAGCTAGATGCTACGGAAGAAACGACCAAGCGTGAAATGAAGGGGAGCCGTTTCGGTCCACTGCCCATGATTGGCTTCTTGCTGCTCCTAATTTGTATTCCAGGTCTTTGCTGCTGGTTCTGCTGGATCAAGGTCTTGAACAAAGGCAGCTCGGACAAGGCACGCGCGCTTCCCGACACCTATGACATGGAGTCTGTGAGCGCAGTGAGCACCCGCACAGAGACCACCAGCCATCTGGAGTCCTCCGCGTGCCAAGTTGGGTCTGACGAGCTCTATCTGCCCCGAGATCTCAAGGATAGCGACATGCGTGATGTGCCCATGACCGTGGGCTGCTGCCCCCATGTTTGTGGGGATGCAAAAGAGGCCCCACCCTTCCGTACCGACAGGAGGCAAGTCAACAGTCGGTTGGCTTTGTAGTGCTTGTCATCTTGTACCCTCTGGTACGCTGCTTTAGCGCGGCCTTTGGGCATTGCATGCGCTCGTCTCGGACGAGAGATTTAGTAAGGTTACTGGAAGGTAGAGGAGGTGGGTGCTGTGTAGCAATTCGAAACTTCGACCCGGCCACAAGCTCGACTTTAAGCATGAGGACTGTTCTCGGGAAGATACCGGTGTTTTTTGCACGGATTCTCACAGGGATGACACACTCTCTCTTCTGTGATAGGCCCTGCTGGGCAAGCATGTTCAGATTTGCTACTCTTCTGTACACATTAGACATTCCTGTGCCAATTTCCCAGCGCTGATGGGCGGTGGAAAGCCGTACAAAGCGGTTTTGCATGAGAAGTGCCCTGTAGGAGGAGCAGTAGCACAAAAGTTGCTAGTAGGAGGCCAGCTCCGTTTTGTGGAGGCACTGCCTAACGCACTGCAAAAATGGCCTTCAGTGCCTTCGAGTGTTAGCCACCAAGCTAAAGCCAGGCAGAGAGTTCTGTGTTCCGTGAGCCCATTCTCGTCAGGCGCTACGCCACGACAGCCGGGTGAATGCACGACGTGGCAGCCTTGGACTTTCCCGGCGGCTTTCTTCAGGCTCTGCTGATGTCAAGTTTTCGCATTCTTCTCGCAAGCGCGGACGTGTGCCGAGGGTCACAGATCCTCTGCAAGTATTCTGAGGTGCAGGGAGCGCTGAGCGACGACTTGCCAGTGCCGAGGCACTTGTTTTCTTGCAGTGATGACGTTCGTGACCAAGCGAAATCGCGGCACAGGCAGCGGAAGTGGCGGCTGGCCACCTGGAAAGTGAAGTGGCAGACCTAAGACGTCGGCTACGGTGTGCGGAGGAGCAGGCTTGGCGACAACTCCGTCTACAGCTTTGTAGATAACCAGCAAGATTCGTGCCAGGCGAATGACCTCAGAGCGAGCAATCTGAGTCTCGGCTGTCTTGCATCTGCCAGAATTCTGTTCAATGTGATTCGCTGTCATGATCTTTCATCTTTCAGTGTCTCCTTGCTCATGCTCAGTGGCTCAGACTATTAGCCCAAGGAAAGGGCTTCAGCCTGCGATAGTAACTCCCGAGGCGAGTGGAGCAAGCAGAAGCCAGATCTGCGCAACGAGCCGGCGAGGCCGCATACAAGCTTAAAGACCCGTCGCCCAGCCTGTAGACTGTCTAACGGATGGAGAATCGCTGCAACATTGGAACAGAAGCGCGTCACGAAAAGCCTTCGCAGCAAGGCTTCTGGCGCTATGATTAATAACCTTGTTGTTCTCGTGGCAATCATGCCACGGATGATGATCAGGAGAGGAGGATGTCATGAGGATGAGAATAGCAAGTGTTGGCATCAGGTGATGGCGGTCATGTTGATAGCGATATTGTCGTGACGCAACGGACCTGCGACGACGAGGGTGTGGATGTTCACGCTTACGGCTTGATGATGGTGAACGTGACATGTGGAAATGTACAGTGCGCAACATGCGATGGGCTTGTTTGCGTCCGCCCATGTTGGCCCATGTTGCCGCGATTGTTTTTGCTTAACAAACGGCTTATTCGTTGGGGCGTTATGCGATATTGTGCCACAATGACAATTAAAGCCATGACTGGATGATGTGTATGCTCGGCGGCTGGCCCTTCGACACTGGTTTTTGAGAGGTCAAGGGCGAGCTGAGAGCGGCGGAAGCTTTGAACCAGACCAACTCAGTCCATCTCAAGGATCTCGAGGCGACAGCTTTGCACTTCGTAATTGATGCGTCTGCTGAACCCGAGACACATGCAGCTTTCGTTGGCTTGGGTTCTGAAGCGTTCAGGTGCAGCTGATGACGACGCGGGAAGCCTTGGCAGAGGCAGCAAAATTACAAAACACAGTGAGCCTGCAGGGCGCCGGAGATCAAGAACACCTCCCACAGTTTTGCACAGATTAAAGGTGAAATTGCCCATGTTTCAGCATGTGCCTGCACCGAGAAGTGCCGAGAAGTGCACCGCTTCGGTCTGCTTCGTTCAACTATCTTTTCCCCCCCGTTTTGCCTCCGCTCGCATCCAGCGCTGCAGGCAGAAGCCGACCGTGCCACCAAGAGCAGCTGGTCGAAGCGCCTGGGCCATGAGCTGACAGACGCACGGGCAAAGCAGCAGGAGGTGCGCCGGTGCCGCGACGCTGGCGAGGGCCGTTGGGTCGTTTCAGCCGATCCGGCAAGGCTTGGCAAGTTCAAGAGCAGCAAGCTCATGAACTACGTGAAGCACGTCGACGCCTGGATCAGCTAGTCGGGGGAGGCCCTGTTTGCTTTTGCACAGATCTTGGGCACAAGACAGTTGTGCACCGCCCGCCTGATCTTGTCAGGAACTTCCATGCCAGGTGGCCAGCTGGTGCCGCCCCCAGCCAGCGTGACATTGGCGTTGCCTTGCCTACGGAGCGGCATGAGCGCATAGGCGCAGTGCAAGCGCCGGCTCCTCGACCTGGAGCAGGCCGCCTTTCGCCATTGCTTGTGGTTTTGCAGTCCTCGTAGTCGTGGGCGGACAGGCTTGCAGCCGAAAGGAGGCGGAGGTTGCAGAGGAGCGGCAGACCGGGTGCAGCGCAATTGTCGGATGAGCTTGAACGATTTGACAGAACTCGGAGCTTTCTCAAGGAGCGGCGGGCCCGAGAGCGGTGCCACACAGAGGCCAGCCAAGTCCAGTCGCAAGTCAGAGCCAACAACCAAAGCTGGACGGAGGCCGTCCGGGCCAGTGAGAAGCTCCGCGCAGCGAGGCGTGCTCCCGGAGCTCGAGTGAAAGATGGAGCATTTCTCTGTGTGTGAGGGTGTGTTTTTCGAACGATGCGCATTGCTACCCGTAGCATGCCTCCGAGCACTGTGCTCTTAACAGCAGCTGCCTGGTCGTTCAGGGCACAAGGTGCTCAGCTAAAAGAGCGGCTGCGGACTTTGGAGGAGGCCGAGCATCTTGGCTTGACTACAGGACACAACTTGTCGCTTCCAGACGGAGTTGTGCCGGAGTTCTGCGGTCCAAGGCTTCGGTACCCATCACGATTCCCACCGCAGAGAGCGAAACCACAGACCAGCTCTCGGCGTCCCAGTCGAAGCTTCAGCGTTCCGGCGCCCGAAGGGCGCTTGCGAGACGGGCGACCTGGACGACCTGATTCCCGTGCATCACACGTCGCGCACGCCTGGATGCAAGGGACCCTGCAAACTCCGGAGCCGCTGGAGCCGTCTCAGAGCAGCTCCACCAACGACGATGTGCAAGTGATGAAGGATTTCGTCAAAAGCGAGGAAGCCAGGCTTCGTGCCTTGAGCGCCCACAGAGAGCGGCCTCTGGACTCCGACCCCATCGGCCCCGGCTCGTATCGCCTGTCATGGGAGGAACAGCCGGCACCTCAATCCTCGAAAAAAGATCCATAAGATGGAGCTATAAGCCGCTCAGCGATATCAGCGGAGGCCCAGGGCCGCCCTTCCATTGAAGGCCGCGGAGAGCAGACGAGTCAGAGAGGGTCGGGCGCCGTGCTCTTCGATCGCTTGCACTGCTCGTCAGGCCTCGGAGCCGCCCTGTGCTGCACGGCTTCCTCCCGAGGAGGAGAGCCGAGAGCCATGCGGAGCCCATTGAATCCATCAGTTCTCAGATACTCTCAGGACCTCAGCTTGGCCACGCTACTGGCCATGCAGCCCCAACCGGACAAGAGTGACCAGGCAAGACCACCTAGGATCACCTACAGTCTAGAGAGTTGGGTTGCATGTAGGCCAGTCTGAGCAGCACCTGTGTGATGGCTCAGTTAGTGGCTCAGTGAAGTATTTAGGAAGTCCAAGAAGATATCAAGGGCCATCAGGTTGCGAGTTTTTTTGACTCTTCGATGCCACGAAGTACAGTGTTTTTTTGGGTTATGGGCAGTCGGCACTGCAGTCGATACCCTCTAGAATTTCCGGCAAGGCAGCAGCCGCTTACCGTGAGCTGCCTGCAGAGGCGCACGGGGCCGCCGGGAAGCCGAAGAGTCGACGGCATGTGAAGGCGTTCAAATGAACACTAGTGCGTCCGGCGTCCGCAGGTGGCGCCTGTCCTCAGGCCGCAGGCCGACGCCAGCTTTGTAGCATTCTGAAAGGAATCGTGGCTGCCGCAGGGAGCTTCGAGTGCGTGAGCGCTGCCGGGCCGCGAACGTGGGGAGCGTTCGCAGTTTGCGACACGCAGGCAGGGCTGCAAAGACCACAGCCGCGGAAAAAGGAGCTGCTACTCAATCCTGCAAGCTGCTTTCAACATAATTAGATGTCGTGTCTGCAGCTTTGGTGCGAGCTACTGTGGCATGGCATCAACGCGAAGCGTGCAGCATCCCAACACTAGATGGTAAGGATGTTGCGACGAGGCGAGCATTCAGAATTCATTCTCTGACAAGAGTACGCACTGAGTACACATGTCGTGTAGTGCCCCATCGCAAGATGGGGTGGGAAGCTTGTGTGCGCTGACGACTGCTCGCTGGCGAATGCATGGTCCTGCTGGCCTTGCTCCTTCGGCTGAGCTGAGCTACATCCGATGCCATACACCCTGGATCTAAGTTACACATGAATCTGACCCCGTGAAGTTCAAAGGTTGTTCGGTGCCTTTGCACGGGGCGCAGCCGACGCAAGCGCCGGAGTCCCCTTGAACTTCAAGATCGGGGAGCTTACCGAGGAGGATCCTGAGCCAACATGGAGGGACTTGGGAGCAGTGGGGGCGAGTACTGGAGTCTCAGGGTAGTGTAGGTCATGGGTCATGACTCATGACCGGTTGCGGGTCGTCAGCCTTTTTGGAATGCCAGCGACTAAGACTATATGCCTGTAGGCATGTTTTGGATGCTTGTTATTGCCACAGGAATCGAAATCAGATGTGTGCCCGGGCAGCACTCGGATTGAAATGCAACGTGCCCTAGACTTGTCGACGGCTGCTACTTGATACAACGATCAGCGAGTCAGCGAGTGTCACCAAGGATACCGGAGCAATTCCGCTGCGCTGCCTGCAAGGCAGTGATCTTCCAGATACAACGCAGATTGGAGCCTCTCCAAGCAGTGGGTTGGAAGTGAGCAGCCGTTGAAATACATGTCCATGTCCAAACCTCAAACAGTTTGAAGTGTGGTCATGACGGAAAGCGCCGAAGCTGCGGGGTTCTCACCAAGGACACATTAAGCTTGGATCACCAAGCCCAACTGGATAAGTCTGCTCGAGCCCAAGCATGTCGGCTAAGGCCGCAGCACATCACCCTGCTTATGTTCAATAATTGTGAGACATGCGCCCCCCAAAAATTCTGCTCGTCATTGCATTTCATCGCTCTGTCTGTATGCTGTTCGATCATGTCTGCAAATCCGGGCGCCCGAGACAGCAGGAGAATCTGTAAAACTGTAGTACCATCTGCGCCTGACGAGGCACGCCGTGAACAAGCGGTGCGCGTCGCCGAGATGCTGGAAGAAGCGGCTCGCTCGCAGAAGCACAGGCAAGGAAGGAGACAATGATCGACTCGGGCCAAGGGTGTTCTTCCGCGCAACAGTCAAACTACGTTCATATTCTGTGCCACTGTGCAGTGCATTGTGACATTGTGCACGGGATGATGAATCCAGGCTTGTAGCGACGAGACTTACAATGACTATGGACTCTTGCTTGCATATATTACGTATACGGGCATCGGCATGCCGCCAAATGAGAGGGAGCATGTGCTCCTGCAGCTGAGAAGGCATCAAAGAGCCAGCAAGAGGAAACGGAGGCGTGGGAGACTTGGACTGCCTTCACACACCCCCTCGCCGGACGGCCCCAGGTTTATGCCCAGCAAGCATCTGCATTCTGGTAGATTAAATTACTGAAACAATCACCGTCGTCTCATGGAGCTCGTGTTCATTGCGTTTGGCAGGCAAAGTCCTGAGTGGGCCTGGCATCGATACCAACGATGCACTCGCCTTGCTGTGGTGCCCACGCATGCGAAAGCATGGCGAGAGGAATGTGCCTTGTCCGAGGCAGGTGTCCTCCAGGGTGGTGGAAAGTGGCCCAAGCGAATGGGAGGCTATTGCCGAAGTCTGGCGGAGGACCTTCGGAATGCGCAACTGAGAGTCTTGAATCGGAAACCGCGAACAGGAAGAGGACTTGTCGGCTCAGTTCCGGGAGGGCAGCTTGGAGAGGCAGCAAGTACGGTTGAACTTGCCTCAACCCTCCTCTGTGCCTTTCTTTTGATTCACCATTCCATCCTGCTGCGGTTTCTTGTGCAGGTTTTGTGACAGGGACTGTGTCGCAAAGAGCGGCGAAAAGCCTCGCCGAAAGCCGGCCAACAAGCCGCGGCGAGCTGGCCAAGTTCATACATACGGTTCTAGTTTGCTTGACCAATCTGGTGCCAGTGATTTTACTAGTCGTGGTGGTAGTGGCAGTCGTGGTCGTACTACTTAAAAAAGACTTAGTTGGTGGTGGTCGTAGTCGTGGTAGTCATTGCAGTCGTACCCGTACTGTTCGTAGTAGTAGCAGTAGCAGTAGTAGCAGTAGTAGTAGTAGTAGTGGCAGCAGCAGCAGGACTAGCAGCAGGAGCAGCAGCAGCACTAGCAGCAGGAGTAGGGGTAGGAGTAGGGGTAGGGGTAGGAGTAGGGGTAGGAGTAGGAGTAGGAGTAGGGGTAGGGGTAGGGGTAGGGGTAGGAGTTAGGGTAGGAGTTGGAGTTGGAGTTGTAGTTGTTGTTGTTGTTATTGTTAGTAACTAGTACTAGTACTAGTACTAGGAGAAGGAATTGTCGTAGAGGACGGACCATGGGAATCAGGATCTTAGATGCAAGCATGCTGGCATGGCAGTAGGGACGAAACCCCTAAGGCCCTAAAGAGTTTACTTATCAGGAATGCGAATGAATGCAATACAGTGGGGTCCGGTGGCCTTCAGGCAAGAGTTTCGCCACGCCTCAAACTTTACTATAACGCTATCCTCGCAGGCGCCGTATTTCACCCGAGTGCAACATGACATCCGAGAGCCCGAGACGACTGCAACCTGGAGGCCGCGTGCAGCGACCCGTGCGATCTCTGCCACGGTGTCGGGCAAAGCGACGTCCGGCCTGGATGAGCTGCCGCCACCGCCCCACGAGCACAAGGCCAACAGAGAGAGGTCTACAGTCAGAAGTCTACACTTAGGAAGCTGCACCACAAACGTAGCCGCTTAAGCAATCGCAGGTGGTCACGGCTGAGATGCTTGGCACGTCTTTTGCCAACGGCTGGGTTCTGTCATCGGCTGCGGAGACTCACCGCTGTCTCTGCTGCACATCGAAACCCGGAGCCAAGGAACATCTCAGATGTTATCGCCCAGGGGAAATTTCACAAGTTTGTCTTCTGCTGAGAGTTCCATGTTTGCTCCTGGTTCTGGCACAGTCTGCAAGCGACCGTATGGCTCGCTTCCAGGTCCTAGTCTTGTTCTTCGATGCTTCTCATCGAAGCGCGCATGCTGTTGCCATCTGGGAATACGCTGCCCGCCAGTTAGCTGAAAGTCAGATCCCAGTGTAGTAGTGAGACGAATAGACTTCTGTTGTTCCTGTTCTTTCGTTCTGCAGTTTCGCACAAGCTTACGCTTACTCAGGCATGTTGAAGCAGCTCAGCTGCAAATTGTGCAGGTACTGCAGATATTGGAGCCTTGAAGCGTGAGCTCAAGCTAGAAACGTCGCTACTGCATGCCAAGGAAGGCAAAGAAGAAGGCCGGGCTGAGTAAAGCTTGCCCTCGATCTTGAGTTCGCTGTTTCTTACACTGGTTTGTTTTAGAAACTCTAGTCGCTTCCTTCCGCCTCCGGCTTCCTTTCGCCTGGGGCACAGGATCTTCGCAAAGCGGTCCTCGCCAGGTACGACTCGTCGAATGGAAGCCTGTCCCGGTGAAATAGTCAGATGTATTTATGTCATGCTGTCCTACTGGAGGCATCGGCTTGCACCCGAGTCTGAGGAGACACCTGGGGCTACAATTTCCAAGGGCCTTTGCCAAGAGGTTTGCTGTACCGGCCGCTAGCTTGCAAAGGTAGGCTGGCGCCCACCCGTGCCCTCTCATGTTTTGTAGCTGGGGTTCGGAAGGCCCGGAGGTCCGAGGACTGCAGAGGCTGCAGATGTGATATCGTTCAACAAAGTTCTCGCCTTTCCACAGACACTGTCACATACAGTGAATGCGCTTGGCTTTCAGGAAAGGATACCGCAACCCAAAGAAGTTTGATGGCAAGCTAGATGCTCGGCGAACAACGGCCAGGCGAATTTAGCTGCACGCTGATCATGCGGCAGCTGCTGAAACAACACCTTGCTACAGTTTGAGAAATGCTACGCGATGCCGTATCAGCGCTGGTCCGCTTCTCAGGATGGGCCGCAAGACTTGGTCGTGCCTCCGGCTGTACATGCAGTTCCTGACTGCCATACAGAGCTAAACACCGAAAGCGAAGCGTCGCAGTGTGTTTCTGCTGATCACATGTGGGCTTGCATCCGTGGTGCACGGTTCCAATCCAAGGACTGGTTGACGCAGCAGTCTGCCAATTACATGAAGGACATTGCTACTGTAGGATGATAAGGATGAAACGAGAAAAAGGTTGTGCATCTGAATCACATGCGTAGCGGCTTTGACCAACAGTGCGAGGACGATCCTGACGCTTTCCCTCGCCTGGGCACAACTGAATTGTAACAGCTGGCTGGAAGTTCCTAATTTCAGGCTCAACTGTCCAAAGTGGCAAATGGCCAGCTTGTTGCAGCTCGGACCTGTGCCCGCCAGCAAATGGTTAAACCAAACATAGCTATGAATCTATGAGTGCGACATCACCTCAGCCTCTCCGGCTTAGGTCGGAGCTTCAGGCAGGCGGCAGGCTGCAGCATCTTGGGCTGCTTGGCTGGGTCCTGGGCCAGAGGGCTTTCCTGACTTGGGAATTGCTGGCGGTCGCACTTGTCATTCGACATTTTGCATGAACAAAGGACACAGACTGTGGCAGAAGCCAGGCGGCTAGCGGAGCTGTTCTGGCAAGCAGGCAGCACGCGAGCTCCTCGGAGTAGCCGGCGCAATCACAACCACTATGTCACTATGTACGGTAAGTAGCGGAAGCCAGCTAACAGCTAAGGTCCCGTCCTAGAGAGCAGCTGGCGCTGCAAGTGAGGCTCGCAAGTCTGGCGCTCACGAGAGGCAGATGTGAGCGCACAAGCGCCTCAAATCCTCAAGTTGTTGCAAGGCTTTGATCACGTGCCGTGTTCGCGACTGCATTGGGACGATGTTCCTCTCCGCTTGGCCCCATCCTGTGCATCCTTCGTTCCAGCTTCTGTCGAATTTCACAAATTTCTGGCAATGCAACCCTCGAACCGCCGCCTCGAAAGGACCACTCAGTCACTATGCGAACTGTAGGTAGGTACAACGGGAGAAGAGCTGAATAGACTGGAACACTGTGACAAGGACACAGTCTTCCCACACTTTCACCGTTTCTGTCGGTTCCCGTGCTGGAGATGCGCTGTCCCCATGTCGCTCGATGCGCTGCAGAATCAGATTCCAAGTGTGGGAGTCGGAGTGACGCACGATGCGTCTCTCCGGCAGCGACTCGAAGAGTTGGAAAGCGCCGTCGGAAGGCCCGGAAGGGTCAAACTTGGAGAGATTTGGGCATTTTGGGCATGGCACAACATTTAAGGTTGCACACTGCA
Organism: Symbiodinium sp. clade A Y106; assembly: GCA_003297005.1. Classification (NCBI taxonomy): domain Eukaryota; class Dinophyceae; order Suessiales; family Symbiodiniaceae; genus Symbiodinium; species Symbiodinium sp. clade A. Next base: position 31,634 of record BGNK01003643.1, read on the forward strand.
AATTGGCCATGCCATGCAAAAAATAGTTGTCACTGTCCCCATGATTTCTTTGCAAAGGCTGGATGCAAGGAGCTGCTTTCGTGCTGATGCATCAGAGGACTCCGACGCTGAAGCTGGAATCTACGAGCGCTGCGTTCGAGCGCTGCCACAGTTTGAGAGCGATGCTGAGATCTCAGCCTGTCCTTTATGTTCCGACGAGACGTATGTCGGCCTCCCAATTGGTCTGAAGAGAGCAGGCCTGCCATCGCACATCCAACAAGAAGTAGACTGGCGCCGTCAGCATACCAAACTCTTGCAAGAGAAGATCGCCATGCTGGAACATGAGAGTGCAATGTGGGAGCAAAAGTTGCATATACTGGGACGTCGAAGCCCCGGCACTTCGCCGAAGAATAAGATCGTCCAACTGTTTCCGAAGGAGAAAGCAGGCAGATTGGAGCAAGAGCCTTCGCAACCCCAGGGATCCCAAGGACATGCTTTTGCCATGTTGGCCTACGAACCTGACATCGCGACACTTCTGGAGACTCCTAGCAGTCCTAGCACCGCTCGCGAGGTCTTCGAGAAGATGAAGCATCCCCGCGCCTTGCAGCCCCTGAAGCCCAAGCCGAAAGTCAACATGGCACAGTCGCCGTTGGAGCAGGACTCGGACTCCCATCACTTGGGCTTGGGGCCGGCGGAGTCGGCTGTAAGGGAGGCTGAAGACGAGTGCCTCCAGGCAGACCAGCGCGTTCGACAGGCAAGGCGCGAAGAGCTGCACAGAGGGCTGCAGAATGAGCTTGGAGAAATGCGGCTTTTGGAGGGCGAACGGCGAAAGCGGCGGGAGCAGAAGCGAGCAGAGTTACAGGACGAGCTGCAGGAGCAACTTCAGCAGGAGAAGAAGGCTTGGCAGATTCGCCAGGACAAGCAAGATCTCGAGCGGAAACAGCGTCAGCAACGGCAAGAGGCAGCCCACAAGGAGCTCATTCTCGTCGAGCTTGAGAGGCTCCGAGACAAGGTTTCACTGAGGCAGAAGTTCAATGGAGAGCAGGTGGCACAGCAAATGGACGAAGCGCGACTGCAGGAGCTGCTGCAAATTAAGTTAGATGGCCTCGCCGAGGAAATGCCGGTGGATGGGCCCAAGATCCTGACAGTCAAGTGCTTTGACTGGAACGAGTGGCTGTCCTCGGTACAGAAGTTCGTCGAGCTGACACCACAAGCCTCGCAAGAGATCGACGCAGTCTTCCCCGAGCTTCACGGAAACAGGACGATCTCACTCCTGGAGGTCGATAACGCTTGTCGCGGCGAGCGCATGAAGATTTCTGAGCAGCTTCGGGCAGGCCTAGCGCAGTGGATGCAAACAGAAGGAGGTCGACAGGCTTGCACCCGGTGCAGGGAGTTGACCAGTGGTTTATGGTTCGCTTTGCATGAGCCAGGGGATACTATACTGACAAACAGCATCCAACAGCAGGGTTTGACCTAGGTATGCTGTCTTGCCCTACAGGCACAAAGGTTGGAGCTGACATTGGACCATTGGGTGCTTTTTTATGGGAACTTGACCCTCGGTTGCGTTTCAACTTTGTCGAGTTTTTGCGCAGTTTCTGCTGGTCGAATGATGCATCTTCTGCTCGGCCAAGGCTTAATGGCAGGACACGGGACAAGGAGGCGGACGTCCTGGCGTTGGAGGAGGCCTTTAAGGCCATTGCCGGAGACGATGACAGTGCGGTGACAATGCTCGGGCTTCAGAAGTCCCTGACATCTCCACATCTGCCTGAGCTGCACAAGCAGATGTTAAACGTCTGGCTTCAGTTGACGATCAAAAGAAATCTCGCAGCTCTTGAAATGCCTCCGAAAGCGGTTGGGCCTAAGCCCTGCGAGGCACCTTGCAGCGATCTTGGTCAGTCTGCTGTCGCTGGCAAAGGACAAGCCGACCTCGAGCAAGCACCACGCGAGGCCGTGAGTCAAGTCCGGAAAGAGCAGGACGAGCAGAAGCTGAAGGCAGAGCCATTCATGCAAGCTGCACCGGAGTCTGCATCAGCTGACAGAACAGCACCCGTGCCTGACAAGAAGGCGAAGCTAGTCATGCAAGCTGAACCCGAAACTGCATCAAGTGACAGAACACTGCTTGACAAGAAGGCGGCGCCAGTCATGCAAGCTGCTGACAGAACACCGCTAGTGCCTGAAAAGAAGGCGGAGCCAGCCATGCAAGACACACCACCGACGCCTGAAAAATCATATCTGGCCAATCTGATGGCCCGGACACAGGCACAAGATCGCCAACCGCAGCCGATGTCAGCAGATCCGTCAACGGCTCTGGAAGGCCAGCTTGACAGGCACGGAGGCTCACGGGCAGCAAGTGGAACAGAGGCAGGCACCAAAGCGGCCGAGCCGCCAAGCGCCGGCGCAACAGAGCCGAGCAAGGCCAAGTCGACCCCACAAGAGGAAGGCACCGGCGTGGACACAGAAAGAAGCGAAGCTCCAGCTCAGCAACTCTCGCAAGTACAAGCGAATGCTCAGACCCTTGCCCACCCACTCGAGACTACACAAGCGACCGGCGCGGACGCTAACGTGACGAAGCCATCCGCTGTCGAAGCTTCGCAGCCTCCGGGGTCTCAGCAGACTGCCAAGCAGGCAGCAATTGAGGAGGAGGACAGCTTTGTGAAGGAGCAGTGGCTGGAATGGTTTTTGAGCGCAGACCTTTCGCCGGACGAAGAGAAGTTGCTGCGTGCAGCTTTGCAGTCGTCGAGCTCAAGCCTTCCGCTTGGTGGCGAGGTAATCCGCAAGGCTTTGAAGGCACATGAGGCACGGGTTACTCCGGCTGAGAAAGAACAGTTGAGGGAATGGTCGCAATGGGTCCTTGAGATGAATGCCACGGACTAGGCATCAATTGCAGAGCTGCTCGCAGAATGTGAGTTCAGCCTCTGGAGTTACACAAGGCACCCGACGTCTTGAGCTTCGAAGGATGCTGCATGTGAGCTCCTGCCCAATCTCGCCTCATAGACCTCTATCCTCCTGTTCCGGCCCCGTCCCCGGGTCCCCGATGTAGAGGGCGTTTCGATTGTTTGATCTGTGCTCTGGAGATCTTGGGAGACTTCGACCGAAACTTGTAAGGTTTGCACATTGGCTGGCGTCCGAGCCCCAGCGAAAGATAGCCGGTTTACGATCAGTACGACATTATCTTTCAGCCATTCTGGATGTTCCCGTGGCAGTCCGTGCTCCCAGGCTCAGGGGCCGAATAATCAAAAGCAAGACACAAGTCAGCTGCCTTGTAGCGGCTAGTTCGAATCGCAATGAAGGGTCGGAGTGCTGGTTGACAGTGGCCTTGCAATGACCTGCGCGCAGCCAGTTCCCTGTCAGGGAAGCACGGGCAGGCGGATTCTTTGCAATGGACACTCTTCTATTCAACCCATTCAGCTACTACTGGCGCGTGCTGAGAGACGAGCAGTCTGCCTGTGCAAAGGCCGCTTAGTCGTCTTGTTGTGGTAAATTCCCTGACGAGCCAGGGCTCAGCTGCGAGCTTGTAGGATTGAGTTAGTAGGCATTTTTTGGCTTGTACACTGGTTTTGGGGTGCGATCAACTGAAACAAAATGAAAGGTACACAGCCTCTGCATAGATGCAGAGCGGCAGCAGAGAGAAGCGCTCAACACCGCAAAATTTGACAATACGCTAATGCTGGCTTACAAGCGCTTCAGCTTGTTTGGAATGATCTATGACCACTACTTTGTAACAGACGGGAAGTGGACCATAGAGTTTAGAGGAGATGAGGTTGCCGAGGCCATTGTCCATGTACGCAGCCAGCATCCTGAATGCTACGAAGTCGCGCAGACATTCAGCAATTCCGAAGATGTGCGACATCGCATGGAGTTGGTATGTGGCGCCCGTGCATTTTCTTTTTGTTTCCGTAATTGTGAGCATGTGGCACGCTACATCGCGGAAGGCAAGTGGTTCAGTGCACAGAGCGCCGTTGAAGGCACAATGTGGAGCAAGTGCCTAGCTCAACTTGCTGGTCCACACCAGCTCAAACTCAACAAGTGGCCGTGGGAGTTGGAACCTCTACCTTCCTGCTGTCTCGTCAAGGGTTTGGAAGGGTTCCTTAGCTACCGGGGGCAGGACTGCCACGTAAGCCATGATCCGAATCTCTTCACCGTCCTAGCTGTCGGAAGCGACATGGAAGAGACATCGAGGCTGATAGACATACTCTTTGACAGGAGTGTGTCCCGCACTGGCAATGCCCAGAATGTACCCCTGAAGCTTCAGGTAACGCTAGGGCTGGGCGAAATTGGTGGCCGCAAGCGTTCCGTGCAAGTGATTCAGATGATTGGCACTGCCGAAGCATGCTTCGAGAATGCCGCGATCCTGAAATCGCATATGCTCGAAGATGTGTTGAACGTGGACCGCGTTCTAGTTGCAATTGATGCGGTTCCACTCACGGATGGGATGTGCGCGCTTTTAAGACTGCTGGGCATCTGCCAGAATGCCATGAACTTCACCTTCGTGCATAGCAAAACTGCGGACATCACCAGAAGCGTTGCTGACAAGCTTCTATGGGAATTGCATCGCCAACTGGGTGTTGATTCCACTTCTGACATCTCCACACCATCCGTGCGCACGTGTCAGCGTTTCACGAGCTGCGAGTACTTGAAGCAAGAGGAACGGCCAAGCCGAGTATTGGCTATTAAGAATTCCTTGCCCGAGCCTCGAAGCGCTGAGAGGGTGCACCTCATCGTCCCTGGACCTGTCGTGAATGCAGATGCCTTTAGGAACCAGCTATTGGATGCAACGTTTTTGCCATGTGACGGCGGCCACTTCTTGTCGAGAGATTGGCACCTTCGAGTGGACACAACAGCCAGCACCTGTCAAACTCAGTGACAGCGAAAACCGAAGTCGCAAGCTCGCCGTCGTCCCCTCGCCCGTCAAAGCAACAGCAGGCAGCAGGACGGGAAAACATCATCTGGATCACTGAAAGTCTGAGTGCCCTGGTAGTGTGTAAGCCCTGCAAGACTCTCAGCTGTTTGTGTCTAGTCGTGAGACAACGCGCCAAGGGCCTAGAAGATGTTGCATGGTGGACATCGAAGCTGCCGGCGTGTGGGCCCAAATGCAGACTCCGCATCGGAGGATGGCATCAAGCTTAGTCTGCAAGTCGTAGATTTTACCAGATCCCACATCCGCAAGCATCCGCAATCCGCGAGCACTGATTGCAGCCTCTTTGTTGTTAGGCTCGGGCCTCGCGAGGCCTCGCCGCAGGCCCTTGAGATGGCCAAGGGCGGGCCGGCGGCGGTGACCGGCCTCGCGGGCCCAAGAAGAAAAACGAGGCGTAGAACTCCGCTTCCTGCGCTTCCTTCCGCAGTCGCGGAGGCCGCAGCACGCAACTCACGCAACTGGCATAGGCAAAGCCTCACTGCACCGGCATCTCTGACTCTGATAGTTGCCACGCCGCTCTCCTGCAATGCAGAAGATGCCACGAGCGCACTCATCCCACCACTTCTGGTCTTGGCTGCGATATTATGGCTTACCATGCTGAGCAGCATAGGGCTGCAACTGGGCGGTGCTGAGCCTGGCGTTGAATCGACGTATTGGTGGATGGGGGTGGCAGAGGACGGCAAAAGCCGCGGCAAGAGCTCGAAGAGCTCAAAAAGGAAGCAGAAGCCAACAGCGACCCCCGTCATCCTCAAACACGAGGTTGACGCACGGCCTGTGGACTGACACCATTTGCACCGTCGGGCGAGAAAAGAGAGAGACTGAGACAGCAAAGCAGACAGGAGCTCATCATATACCGTACCGGGTGCCTTTGCCATTGCACTTCGATCGCTTCTCCCCAGTCTCGGCCAAGGCTGGAACGGAGGTTCTCCCTGAGAGCCGGGTGATCCTGGCTGGCTTTGTGGACTTCGGCAGAAGCTGCTCTGCATGGGCTTGCCAGGCTGACCGCGAAGCTTTCGCCATGCTCGAGTCGATGCCGATAGAGCGTGCGTCGCTTAAGACTGAAGCCTACATGGCCTACTACATTACATGGCGCACGAATCGAGCGCTTTGTCTGATTGCTGAGGACAGGGGTCGATGTCTCCAGAGGCTGCTGCAGAGGGATGACGAATGAAAAGACTTGGCATTTTCGGGTGACTGGCGGCTAGCCGCTGGCAAGCGTGACATGTGTGCACTCAGTCTGCTTCTCCAGTTCTGCAGGAATGGAACAACCGCATCGTCTCGTCATCGGCCCGATCCTGGATCCCGGCAGGTCGCTGCCGCTAGGAGCCACACAGCTACACTCGGAGTCTAAGGCTGTTCGCAAATATCTTCGGCTCAGTCAGGCAAAGGCACAAGGTGCAAAAGTCCGTCTTGGTATGCCAGAATCTAAGAAGCCCTTACCCTAAGGACCGCAAAGAACAGAGAGAGGCGAGGGGGGGCGGTTGTCTGGTTGTCACTGGCAGGGCAATGGGAAGGCCCCCCAGGCCCTGGGCATGGTGCGTCCTTTCTTCTGCAGTCTTGGCGGCCTCGCCAGCGTCTCGTCCGCTCTCCATTGAACAGAAGCTTCTGCTGATCGCGTGGCCAGCAAGCTGCGCATGGCAGCTCTGTGACCGGGCAGGCGACCAAGAGAAAGTGGTCAAAACACCATGGCCTGCAAAGCTGCTTCAGCTCATGACCGCTTTAAGCGGCCTGAGCTTCTTCGCGAAGCTGACGAAAGACGCTGCAGTGCAACTGCCATGGCTGCCATGTGCTTCGCTTCTGTCCTTGGCTCACATGACTTTGCCGTCGCTGGAGCTACCGCTGGGCGACTTCATTCCGTGGTGGTCCTTGCTAGTGCTTGGCATGATTGCTACGCTTGGGTCCAGCGACATGCGGGCAGAGGCCGGGCTTACATTGGGACGCATGGATGGCGCACCCCTGCTTTGGTCTGCCATTTGCGTAGCAATCTCCACTGTGGCCCTGGTGGGCTGGTCCAAAATCTGGGTGCGCGGCAACCACGGTCCCATCCAGGATGCTTTGGCGCCACTGATGTCCCCGGCGTCCGTGCTTCCCCTGGCGGTGGTCAATGCCTTTCGCGAGCCTGCGCTTTCTCCAGTCAGTGCTGCAGTACTGTAGTGCTTAGTATTCCTAGGCGGACCATTACTTTGCCTGTCTCGTTCTTGTTGTGTGTCTTACTATGCCAGAGCTGAGGAGGAACTTCAATTCCGAATGATGTTTCTGGGAGCGGTACTGGCAGGGGATGCCACCGACTCGAAGCTTCTCACAACGATCTCTGTCGCCTTGCATTCCACATTTTTCGCTTTACTGCACTACCTGGGAGGCTTCCCTCGAGGCCTGAGTGGCTTTGTGCTAGTTCTTATCTGGAGCCTTTTCCTGGACATCCTACGCATTTGGAGTGGTGGAATGGCGCTGGTGTTTTTGCTGCATGTACAAGCAGACGTTACCATCTTCTTGCTCGTCCTTCTTGAAGACAGGCGACGGCAGCACCTCAACCAGACGGACTGATACAGCCACATGCCCGAACTGAACGAACCCGAGGCTCAGGGCTCAGGGAGCACTTCGAGACCACGGAGTCGGACAGCAGTGAGCAGTTAGTAAAGCGCCGGCCGAATGTCGAGCAGAAGCTTTCGCAGCTGGCGGGTTAGGGCTCGGCGTGCAGTGTGCCACCGCCTCTTGCGATGGGCAGAAAAACGGGGGCTGTGATGATGATGACATGTGGCTGCAACCGCAACCTCGCGCTTCGAAGCGCAGGTTGGAAGCGGGCCCTGGTGCAGACGCCGACAGGATGGGCGTGGAGGCCCAGGAAATTGGACGAAACGTTCGCGAAGATTCACCAAGAGGTTTGAGCTGCTCCCTGCTCCCGGGCCCCTAGCGACACAGCCTTTTGGTCATCTTTGTCACTTTACTTAGGCAGTGCTGCTGAAAGGCAGTACATGGGACTCTGATGCAGTGGAAGGCCCGGATGCGGAGCCGAGGTTCGGGGACTTTGTAGAAGACTTGCGAAAACCTACGCTAGTCTCAAAGCTGTGCTACTGTAGGCCTCCATACACAGACCGATCACAGACAGGACAAGTTGGCCGGACGTGATAATGTACCTCAGCAAAAAAACCCCCAGCTGGGAGCAGGCCTGCTGCGCTGTTGTCAGGCTTCACGCCAACGCATCCTGGAGCTTTACATCGCTCACCTGAGAAGGCCGGATTACCACCGTGTGTTTCTCTCGCATCGGTTACTTGCAGCCTCGCAACGGTGCTATTGCTCGTTTCTAAGTGTGTTGCATATTCGTCCGCGTGCTCGCCCATGACTTGCTGGCTCGAGTTTGCCCTGCACGGCAGACATTGTCTCAAGTTATGCATTGAGTGCATTTACTGGATGTGAGTCGCCATACCTTTTGGCGGCGGTGCTGTTCGGTCTCCTGCATCAAGCCGCACGTGCGCTGGGCGGAGGTAAGCCGAGTGACAAAGCGCACTCGAACCATCACAGGAGCACTGTGCATGATCTGGCCGAAGGCACCTTACAGCACAAGCTGAAGTTCGCGCTTCATCCATGCCTCGATCCCGTCCGAGGCAGATTGCTGCACGAGCGCGGCGATTTTCAGACTCTCCCTGCCGGCAAAGTCACGGCCCACCTTTGGGCTGCATGGGCCTCCATCGCCGTATTGGGGTCATACAAATCCAGAAAGACAAGCTGAAAGACTTGGCAAGCCAGCAGCGCACGGAACTGGGACGATTGGAGCAGGATTGCAGCAAGCTCAGGGCGAAGAGGAATATTGAACAAGCGAGTCTCGACCTTCAGTCCTACTCTAGGAGTTGTATAGAGGACCTGACGCTTGCAGAGCTGCAGCAGCTTGACTGCAGCAGTAGGTCGCCGGCCTTGTTTGGCTTTTGTTTAATCTGTTCAAAAACGGCTGCATGTCGCCTTGCTTATCGGTCGCCTCAGAACCTGCCATCGAACACCCATAGTCAGCAAATACTGACCTCGTGAAGGCTGCTGCAGGATCTCGTTCGACTTAGTGCTCATGTAGGATCGTACATGCTGCCGAGTCAGCAAAGACGGTCGCAGCTGCGGCTCTTCTATAAGGGTGTGTCCTGGCCGAGGCACTGCCAAGAGCAGCGCGGGCGACTGGAGGCAGAACTCGACTCATTCCGGTCTGCTCCAGACCGGCTTCGAAGTAGCCGTCAGGCTGACGCACAGCACGTGGCTGCCCGGGAAGCATGGTTGGCGGAGCAGCGAAAGCTCAAGCAAGAGCTGACCAATGCATCTGCCCAGGTGGCCTCTCTGGAGCAAGAGCTTGAGCAAGGAAGAGAAAGAGACACCTTCGATCGCTTGGCCAGTGTTGAGCGGAGCCGGCAGCTGCGAGAGCAAGTCGCCGAGCAGCGGCAGCTTTGCAGAGCCGCGCAGCAAGCCCTCAGAGCCGCAGAGAGTGATCTGGCAGCTGCGCAAGCTCAGAGGCGGACACCACGTCAGACGGCCATGCCGGATGCGGGTCGTGTTGCCGAACTGAAGGCACGTGTTTGTAGGTGTGTGTGTGTGCGCGCGTGTGAATGCGTATAACATCTTGTAACAGTGCGCCCGGTGCGCGTTTCTCATCTGCAGCGTGCTGATGCAGGCTGATGTTTGCAAAGACCACATGGTACATTGACATGCACCAAATGCCATGGGGATCCATGGGGTAGACAATAGTAATTGGAGGATGAACTAACAACACCACAAGGTGAAGCGAAACCAAGTGCCAGTCGTTCCTGTGGGTGGAGGGTGAAGTTTATTTGCATTTCGTGCGCACCAGCCATGAACCGGCATCGTTTTTTGTCACAGAGTTGAATTTAATTCTGGACAGTCGGGACCCGCTCTGGGCGATATCTCGAGATGGTGTGGCCCCGCTTGTGTTGGGAGCTGCGGTTGCTAGGTGCGAAAACGGACTCGAGACATCTCGAGAGGAGAAGCCAGAACACAAAAGTTGGAAACGAAGCAGGTGTCCACAAGTCTTGCGCAACGCCCACACAGACCGAATTTGCACAAGCGTACTCGTACGTTAGGCCATGCATACGACGGGAGCATTGACGGCACAGCTGGTGTAGTGCGTTTAGAGGAGTGAGTAAGTTCGTCCTCCTCCCCCTCTCCGCAAGTATGGACCCCCTTCACGATACTGGGAGTCACCCGTACTCTTGAGAATAAGAGTTAGTAACACAGCCATAAGAGCAGGAAGGTATCCTTAACTCGACCATGCTTTGGTGCACAGCTTTGCGGCTGGAAGGGGTCCCGCAAACAAGGCAGACATGACAGCTCTCGCAGACGAAAGACGCGAAGGCGCAGAAGCGCTGCACGTTGCTAGTGGCGAGCTGGAGAAGCTGCGGCCACAAAGCAAGCATTAGCAGAAGTTCGTGATCCTTTTGCTGATAAAGGAAAAAGTTTCGTCGCAAAATGGCCGTGATAGCATCTGCGTGGATCGATAAATCATCACCCGTACCTTAAAACGCACTTGGGAGGGGGGGGGGGGGGNGGGGGGGGGGGGGGGGGTTACCCAAATCCACTGAATTCCCTGGGGGCCCCCCCGGGCCCCAAGTGCTTGTCCGAGAATGTGTCAATATTCAGCCCATTTCAGCCCTTGGAGGGTCATGCCATTTCTAATGATGCCAAGTTGATTTCTGGAGCGGGCTGCCGTAACAGCACTTGGCGGGAGTTGATGAATCGCTATCTGCGCACTAGCACCTTATCAGCATCACCGAGGCAGTTTGTCCATGCCTTGCATCCCCTAAGGTGCGAGCTTGGTGCCATCACTGCGGACAATGCTCAGCTACGATCAGGCCTCCAGGAGGTGATGTACAGCTTAGAGCAAATTCAACGCAAGGCATGAGCTCTTCTGGCTTGCGGCTTGCGGAGCCAAATTCGTGCAAGGGTGGCCATACAGGACCATCGAACCCCGCCCCGCCAGCAAGAAACTGTCAACAAAACGCATGGCAGGTCTAGTGCAAAGCCGTCGAACAACAACAGGAAACAAAGAGGGTGGGCTTGTATCACATAATCTGCTTCCTGCAGCCTGGTCTTGTCAGTCTGTTGGGCCCTGGCGCAACGTCACTATTGAAGCTGCACCGTTGTTTGGGTCCTGCTGCTGTCATGCGGAGTGTTCCAGGCAGATACGGGCCGGATTAGGGCTGAGTTCCGAACGGAGAGCTTTCCAAAGCCTTGCTCAGCAACGCCGCAGAGCAGGAATTCGGTTTATGTCTGCCTTTGCCTGTTCCACCCTTGGCCAGGCCTCCCAAAGAGCCAGCTCCTCGGCATCACCGTGCAGCTTCTCTCTGCCCTGGGCCACAAGTGCAGGTACTGCTTCAAGTGGATTTTGCAGACTCCGTGATGAAGTGAGCTGGCTTTGCAGTCCCACCCACTCTTTGGGTTCTGAAGTCCTGCAGCTTTGTAGCTGATAGCTAGCCTCTCAAAGCAGAAGAGCATAGACACCCGGCAACCAACCACACCATGCAGACACGAGATGCCTCAAAGCGTCCACGCATCCTCAGGATGCAGGTGGAAGCTGTACAGATCAGACAATTTTCGAGCGCCTTGATGGCAGTGCTGTCAGGATGGTCAGGATCCTGTCCCTGCTGTCGGTAGTATGCGACATTGCAGATGCAGTTAGACGCTCTTATGTCTTACACGCAGAAACATGAACTCCTATGAACTCCTGGCAATCTTGCACATGACATGTGTGTTTTGCTATTCAAAACACCTGCATCAAAGCTGCGCGTGCCTCGCAAAAAGGACTTCTTGCCCTAGAAATTTCAAACTTGCAACTCAGCAACTCACTCGTGCCTCGCACAGTCTCGCGAGCCGCAGCTGCCTACGGCCTACGCATCGCGAGAGCAGATCAGACACGCCCCACATGTGGAAACAGCTCTGAGAGCATGCTGGGAGAGTAGAGCTACAGCAGCCAGAACTGCCCTGAGTCCAGCTTCAGTCAATGTTGTTGTTTGGGTCAAGGTGTGCGCTTGCTATTCATGGCCGCTGCCTCTTTGCAAGCACAGCCACCCTCATGGCTCGGCCCCCAAAGCGCCCCTGCTGCGCGCCGTGCCTGCCGTGTCTTCCCGCACTCCCAGCCTGCACACCGGAGCCGGAGCTCCGTTGGTCCAGCGAGGGCGGCCGCAGCATTGGCGACCGCCATCACGGTGAGTAGGCGACAGAATGGCCGCGGCCGATCGGTTGCCTTTGCGGAGGGGCCAATGGCCGGGGTGGGTGCCCCACCAGCTGCTGAACGGCCCGCGTTGCCAAATACTCCTGGTTCCAAGAGGCTTCAGGTGCCCGACTTCAGCTCGTGCGCGGCCACTCTTGACCAGGCAGGCACTTTGCAGTCGTTGTCACTGGACGATGCTTCGTTTTTAGCACAAACTTCTCATGAACCGGACTGCAGCGACATAGCCCCAGGATGCCCTAGCAAGGTGAGAATGATGTAATGTAGTCAGCATGGCGTGTGTTCTCGAAACCTTGCTCGCGCAACTGCAGCCATTTACAGACCCTAATTCTGGGTCGGTGCTGGCTCAGCTGGCTTAAATGCCAACATGTTTGACACACTTTTGCGCTGAATGGCGCCGTGCTCGCCGGGTACTGCAGGTTCAAAACCTGGACTTGGAGACAAAGCGCGAACTTTACAGTGTTCTGACATCTGACCTACTTGTCGGATGTGATGGACCGTTAGCAGAAAGACATGGTGTCGGATTCTGGCAAGCAGATTTCGACGAGGCTGCTGGTGTCCGGATATGGTTAATGCAGACAGGAACGGTTGTGGCAGGATCTACTGACGAGGTCGACACGAATGATGGAGACAACCAGCCAGACGAGAGTTTGAGCACTGCCAGTCGCTCCATTAACTTGCGAAGCAAGTCAGGTGCCCTTGGTCTTTTGAAAGGTCTGGCTGCGAGACCGTCTCCCAAGAAATTTGATGACCAGGCTTCAGTATTCTCCTGGAATTTGCAGCAAATTGGCGCAGCCAAAGGTGCAGCAGCCGGCGAGCATCATCTGCTTTTCCGCAATCCTGACCATCCCATGTCACAATTTCCGAACGAGGCGAACAAGGAGGAGTTCGTGGGGCTGATGAAGAAGAGCTTAATGGCCGAAAGCCTTTTCTCCGAAGGCGTCGGGCCACATCACCGAAACGAAGAGCAGGCTATCGCAACTACCCAAGATGCAGAGGACTTGTTCGAGGCCTTGCTGATCCATCAGCATCTGGGTTCTCCAAAAGAAGATGTCGTGCTTGTGTGTCACTTCGGAAAAGATTGTTTTGTCAGCTTTTAGCCTCCACGGAAAAGCAGAGACCCAGGCAAATCTGCCGACTGACGTCCGGATCAGTGCTTCAACTTGGTCGTGTGATGGACGAGCTCGTGAAGAGATGGAGCATTCTGACAAAGTTTCGCCAGCTTATCGAGAGAGATACTGCAACCATAGGAACATTCATTCAAACGTATTTCCTTACCCCCAAAGTGAAATACATCGATTCCAACGAGATTTATCATTTTTTCCGCGGTGGCCCTGGCCTGTGTGACGTCACGGTGGAAGAGGCTTCCAAGCTGCATTATGGCGCTGCACTGACAGAGTGCGAGGACAGCACCAGTTTGGCACGAAGCAGTACACACTGTATGAAGCAGGACAGATACAGACATGCGGCCACCAGTGATAAGTCGTCCGTTGTGCAAGGTGCTTGCATCTCTCGACGAAGATGGAGACGGAAAGGTGGACTTGCAGGCATGGGCACTTTACCCACAAACGTGGGCCGATGCTTGTCAACCATCACAGGCATGTTGAAGACTGAAGGCCGCAGCTGAGTCTTGTTGCCAGGAGTGTCAAAGACAGCTTTCTCTCGTTGCACCACCCAGACCGAGCCTTTTGGAACTAGCCTCCTGGCTTGTCTCGGGCGATACTGGTTTTATCGGCAAGGCCAACGAAATCCGAATACAGAGCATTACAGTATCCACCACGTGAGCACCCCAGGCTCAACAGGTGAAGCTACTAAGTAGACTTCTGGCGACTAAGGGCAGCCAGCTGGAGCTCAAGCACGGACTGGGCCGCAGCGCCATCAGCAGCGGACTGAAGGAGCCGGCCTCCTTGTTTGAGCACCTTTGCACCTTTGCTCCATTAGTTTAGGCTGATGTGTGGCGTCCGGTCTGTGGACGCGGCAAGCGATGCAGCAAGGTACGGTGGAGAAGGTTAGCCCTCCGCCGGAGGATGTGGCACGCCTCTACCGAGCCATCAATAGCTCCCGGGCGAGCCGGGAGATCGGCAGCTTCACAGCAAGAGATAGGGTTAAGCAGTAAAGCGGATGGGACCGGAGGCACCAATTTCCTGAAGATCGCTGCACTTTCCATCCTTTCTCTAGTCCGATCCGAGGCACTGAGAGTCTGTCGCAAATGCTGCGTCAACCACCACTAGACATCCAGTGGGGTGTGGAAGTGCATACCATCCCAGCTTTGTACGATGCGCTCGCATGCCGAATGTGCCTCGGCCCAAGGGCTCGGAGGCTTCGGGAGCTAGCGGTTAGCGTGGACACCGTCTTTCGTGGCTCAGCCCTCATGACAGCTGTCTTGGGGATGTAACTGGAATGCAGGTTGACCGTGGAACGGAGCCGTCAGAAGGACGCTGCAGTGCTGCCTTCAGAGGCGAGACCAGTCAAAAGAAGCACGCTGCTGATAGAAAGGAGCTTCGATTGCAGTGTGTTGGAGAGCAGTTTTTCTGTCAAACCAGCTCGCCAGGCCTTTGTGCAGGGAGAAGTCCCAGAAGTGCCGGAACTGGAGCGGCGCTTCGCTCACCTGTGGGACATGTACGGCAGCTCCCTTGTTGGCTTCTTGGTCGGGTCTGATGCTACTCTCTTTGCAGGTCTTTGAAGTGTCTCCTTCCGTCTTGGTTCACGCAAGACCCAGAAGGGAGCGATTTTCCTGCTTGCGAGGCAGTGTCTCTGCACAGAGCGCTTCCAAGTTCCGGGAGCATTGCTTTGCGATGTACCAGCGCCTCGGATAAGACTTGCAGCCTTAGCTTGCAAAGGTTTGGACACTAGTTCACCAGTTTCCTAACTGCGCTTGTGACGCTGGCAGCCGCTGGCAGCTTGCCGAGCAGACTCAGAGGCGTTGCTGAACTCGCTGTGGCACCTTCCTCGTTTCAGAGATTGTTCAACTATGCAACATGACAGACGGAGAGTATGCTTCAGA
This sequence comes from Symbiodinium sp. clade A Y106, assembly GCA_003297005.1. Taxonomy (NCBI): domain Eukaryota; class Dinophyceae; order Suessiales; family Symbiodiniaceae; genus Symbiodinium; species Symbiodinium sp. clade A. The sequence continues at coordinate 46,748 of BGNK01003643.1, forward strand.
GCTGCTACTGCTACAGCCCACCACCTCCACCACTAATTTAAGTTAGGAGGGAAGGCTCACGACAGAACTCCCTTGCCGCCGGCAATGTTCAGGCACCATGCAGATCAGATTGCGGTATGGAGATCCAATCACAGCGGCGAACTCCGGCGTGGCCAGATGGCTCCTTGTCGCTCAAAAGCTCCCAGTGCCAGGGGGCATTAGGTTCCGGTTGCATGGCTGAGACGACTTTACGGTGCCGTCGCACATGAAGTCGTGTGATTACAGGATTCTGTGACAGATTCTAGATTCTAGACTTGTATTATTCTTTGCAGAAGAAGTCAGATGTGAGGTCAGCGTTCACAAGTCGTTATTCCCGAGCATCGGGGACGTTGTTACCACAGCCTCTTGCCGCCTCGTGGCTGGGCAGACATGTGTCGTGCGATATCGCTTGCAAGGGCCATGTAGCTATTATGGGTCTGGCCATACAGTTCTCAAGGATGAGAGGGAGCCCGTGCCCTGGCCAGTCCCACGCAAAGTCTTGGGAGACACTCCTTTCATTGCTTTGGTTCCACCAGGACTAAGCTACTGTGCAGCTGGAGGGGGTGGCTTCTATTTGGGCCACCAGGCCTTCAACAATGTGGATCCTAACTTGCGTGCGGACTTGCCCAAGAGTTCAGATGGCCAGCCTCAGATGTTGGGCCACGTCGAGATGTCGATGCCTTCTTTCAGCCGTTCCCAGAGAGGCGGAAGTGGCAAGATGCCAAAAAGCCAAGTCTTTGAATTGCGGCTTTTCTGTTCTTCGAAGCAACGAATTATTGGATGCATCGGCGAGCCCGTGAAAATGACGGTGTGGAATCAGATGCCACCTCCACCTCTGGAGTCGTTGCAGCTAAGATGCGAAGGCCGCAACGTGACGCTTCGCTGGAACGCTTTGGATCTCCTTGACTTACCGAAGGAAGCACAGGCTGATCACGTCAGAGTCTTGGTGAAGACTTCGACCTCCGAGGAGACAGTTGTCCTGAAGCCGGAGGTCACAGAGCATGAGCTGCAAGACTTGATACCAGACACAGAGTACGAATTCCGTGTGCGGGCCGAGAATGTGGCCGGCAGCAGTCGGGATTGTGTGGCGCACTGCCGCATCAATGCTTACTGCCCTGCTCCTGCAGGCTTGACATGCGCATCCATCGGAACGGCCCAAGTGGAGCTCGAGTGGTCAAGGCCAGGCAAGATTGGAAACGAGGCAACCAAGGATGCCTATCAGATCCACACAGAGCAGATTCAGAGATACATCGCCACCCTGCGAGTGGTGGATTCAACTGGTGACGATGGAAACGAGGAGGGCAGCGACGGGAGCAGCCCCAGGTCTGATAAGCCTCATCGGAGCAGGAAACGAGCACACAAACACAACCTCAACCCGGACGCTGTGAAGGAAAGACCCTGTACCTGGGCTGCTTCATGCCGTTTCGGGAGGTCCTAGCCAGACATGCGCTGCAATGTGGCTGATACACGACAACTCAGGCCAATGGCTTCCTGAAGCCTTGCGGGAGGACAGGCGACCTTCAGGATATAAACCTTCCGGCCTCAGGCCCTTTCTTTTTGCTTATAATGATGTGCTCATTCGCACACTGCCGTGCGCTGCAGTTGCAGGACCGGGGTCGAGGGATCATCCAAGCCACATTGCTGGGCCTCCGGCCGGACACGCGCTACATGCTCTTCGGGCTCTGCGCAGAGAACTCTGTGGCATGGCTGCAGATTCGACGCGCACATCTTAGTCAGGCTTCGTCGCAAGGCCTTCGAGATTCGAGACCGTCCTGTAAGCCGGCTTCAGGGTTTTGGGTGGCAGAAACACAGGTATTGCTTTTAACATTAGTTTGGTTAAGTTCTTCGCGCTGCTGACGAATCTTTCAAACGTATGGGCCGACTCCCTGCGGCAAGGGTTTCGCAAGACTGTCGAGTCCACAACAAGTGGGAAGAATAGCTATACTCCCGAAGGCATTAGCGGGCAGAGCGCGGGAGAATGAGAGTGGAGATGGAAGGCACGAGTGCTTTGTCTTTGCTGCTGGCGTTCGTGAGAGTCCTGTTGTAAAGCGGCATTAGCGGGCAGTTCTTTCTTTCGCTGTTTCTGACTTGCCATGTTTGTCAACACGATTCCGTCTGGTTGCCTCGTGTCCTTCGGCGTGAGTTGCATAACAACCAGGCTGATCTCATTGTTCCGTGACTTTGCAGCCAATGTGGCCAAGGTTGGCTCTGGAGCGTCTGCCCCTCAGGCTGGAAGGTCGCGGTCCTTTCCACCAGATAGTGCTAGATCAGTTGGAAGCTCTGGACCTGTTTGGCAAGCCATGGAACACACCACAAGTCCGACGTTGTGCATAAGAGTCGTGTGAAGCGGTTTCGGTTCGGACTGTGACTGAGGCTAGGCGGAAGGGTGTCAAATCAGGGCTGCAGGGCCAACCGGCTTTAAGGGTTTGCAGCCGGAGCTGTGGTTTAAGAGAGCCAATAGTTCATAGTAGATGAGTACAGTACAAACACAGTACCGCAACGACAGCAAGAAGAAGAGCTGATCCGTAAGGGAACCATCGAGACAAAAAGGGTGCTGTTGTCATGAGACGGCGGAAAGCACTTGATTTTGCTGAAATCACGATGGAAGCATGGAAACAGTGGCTCGCGATTGAGTCCCGAGTAGACAAGGTTTTCAGGACGGATGCCACGCGGATGTCACGCGGGTAGTTCTTGGAATGCATGTATTGTGACTTCAGTGGCCCAGGTGTTCACCGAATCTGGAATTCTGGACAATCCCTTTGGTGCCACGCGTGGAGCGATGTCGCGTGCGACAGGGCCAGGCATCTTGGCTAACACTCCACATCTCCGGAGACTGCGGCAGCTGCATGCCATATCGTTTCCCCAAAGCCCCCTGCACGCCCACGTGTTCGCCATCGTTGTTGTTCACACCAAGGTCTTGTTGGCGCTGTCTGAGACTGGTGGGGCGCGCTTCAGCTGCGCACGTATCTGCGGGTCTGGGGGTAAGGCAAGTCAAGACATCCGGCGCAAGGGTGTGCTTCCATGATTTCCTTCTCCGAGAAAGGGGTAATGTTGGTGTGGTTTTAATAAACCCCCACCCCCCCCTGAGGTTGTTTTGCGCGGCCCGGCAAGGGATATTTTTATTGTCACCCTATACAGAAAAACCGCTCCAACATTAGCACTGTGGACACAGACTTTTTTCGGAATGTCACGTTGTCTATTGCCCCGGAGCCCCACCAGCGGCCAGCATCGTGACCCAGGTGCGTGCACGAGTATGCCGTGTCTGTTTTGAAGGAAGGCATGCCCGACGACAACGCTGCAGCTTGTCGGCTTTTTGTATCTAAGTGAAGTTGCAGGCAGCAGATTGGTGAGACCACAGACGGGTTTCGTTGACGTGTAGGCATGATTGTCGAGCCTGCGTAGACTTGGAGCCAGATGATGCGAGGACACTACCAGGATTTGGGTGTCCTTTGGCCTTGCTAGGTAAGCTGGACAATTCCTCAAGCTGCCTTGCAGCCAGAAGGCGAAGCCGGAGAGGCAAGCGTTTTTGAGATTTGGATGTTGTGCCATCACCTGCTCTTTAGAAAGGGTCTAGGTTTGATAACGTGATTTGAGATCATGGATGTCATACCTCGGCAAGCCGCCACGATGTGTCACCTCGTTTCGAAGGGCTTGGCTACGACACATGAGCATAGTTTCAGTTGAAGTGGAGGTCAATGCCGGCGCCGCTGAGGCAGCTGCAGCCGGAACGGAAAGCAATGGCAGAAGTGCAAGCTTGATTTCCTCTTGAAAGAGAGTGCCAGAAGTGTTTTGTTGTTTCCGGTCTCGACAGGTGGTACGAGCTGGAACTCCGCAAGGAGCCCTGCAGCTCCCCGAGCTGAAGCCTCAGACACTGTAGCTTTGATATTGCTCTGCACATCGGGGTCGGCCTGAGGCTACCGCTTCCTTTCGCCGAAATGCCCGCTGCAGAGTCCACAGAGAAACATTTCTTGAGGCTGGCAGCGTGCAACCACGTCCAGAGTCCTGCACGCAGTACATCCAGCACTTGGTGCTCAAATGTGCACAGAGGTTGAGGGCTCGCAATTCTGGAGGCTGGTCTGAGTGCCCTTGGCCGCATTGGGCAGAGGGTAACAGGAAAGGTGATGTGCGACTACGCAGCCATGCATTTTCTTCGACACATCTGCCGTTTCTGCCCAAGCTGGCCTCCAGGGTAAAGCAGTGTGCAGAAGAAAGGCATAGCCGAAAGCCCTTGGAGAGTGTTTCACCCTGTGCGGCTGAACTGGTTGCACTGGTTCTGCTTGAGCCCTAAGCATGTCTCTCAACAAGCTTTCAGAAGTGGAAGCATTTCGAGCGCAGGCCACTTCTGACCAAAATACCGCCTTTTGGCAGCAAACATGGCACCTTCCGTTCCGAGCTCGAATGAACAGGTCCTTCTGGAGGAAGCGTTGAGCAGCTGTTCAGCAATTGGACAGTTGGCCACACCCCAATCTGCATCTGCAAACACGCAAACTCTTAGGAAAGCTGAGCTTCCTCACCAGCATCTCGTCGAGCGCATCGGTACACGGAGACGAGCTGACCCAGTCACTAACTCGCACAGCCGTGAGACAGCTATGCAATCTGGCTTAATTTGACGCCGGCTGCAGAGCCCAGGTTCATGGGCGACGAGATCTCGCGCATCATTCAGGATCACCTTAGTAATTTAGGTTTGGCCCATGTCATGCGGCACATCAGAGCCGGTGAAGCTATGCTACATGTGTACACGCAGGTTAGAGTCGCGACCGACTCACCTGAGCAGGAGCAGAGAGACTTGGAGCGAAAGTACGAGGAGCGAATTGCAGCACGTGGCCAACTCAAAGGCCTTTGCAACAAGGCTACGGACTCTCACAGTGTTCCATGGTCCAAGACGTTAGAGTCAACGACTTCTGTGCAGCACAATGGGTCACACGGCACAGGCGAAGTTCATGGAGACGCATCCTGGCGGGCGAAATTTTCGTATCCAGCATATGTTTGCCGGCACTTGAGCGCTAAGGCAGAGAGAAATCCAAGAAGTCGCGCACAAGCTCAAGGAAAGCAACAAGAGCCTTTGCAGAAATCTCAAAGAGAATCCCAACGTGCAGGCTGGGCGGTAGCACTGCGCAGGACAATCACCGCTTCATATTCGTGCTAAATTGATTTCTGGAGAGCCGTTTTGTCTATGCTCCTACCCGGCCCCAACTGCTCAGGGCAATCTCATCAAGATGCAACAGGAGAGGTGGCAGGTGACTGAGTGGCTTGAGGAGACGAAGAAGGAACTTGGGGCTCCTGCCTTACTTCGTGTTGCGGTAGAGCATCCTCGGAGCGGCGAGTTGCGCAACGCAGCTTGAAACTCAAATTCGGCTGAGGAGATGTCTTTCGCAATCCTTGTCTCCAAGGTCGACACATGCCCAAAATCCTTTGCCTCATGTAAAGAGCCGTTTCAAGCACGGCGCTGGGGGAGGTCGAACAAGAGCGAAGGGAGCAAGAGCGGCTTAGCGAGGTGAAGCGGAAGGACGGGTCCTGAGCAGCTTCAGCCGCGCGGAGACCGGAACGGAAATGCCCCCCAGGAGCAGAAGAACTCGCAGGCCGTGAAGGATTTGGAGGATGACCTTCAGCGAGAAAGGTCCGACCATGTGCCTTGGCGCAAAGCGTTCGGCGGTGTTGTCATCAGCACAGCAGCAGTCAGTAGCGTGGGGAGCTCCCAGGAGAAGGAGACAAAGCCCCTTTGCTGCAAGCGACAGGAAATAGCACTGCTCTCTGCGCTCCGCTGCTCTTTTTCTCCGCTCCGCTCGTTCTGAGGATTGCAAACCAGGAGATCAAAGAACTGAAGGAAGAGCTGCAGAAGAACAAGACCATCAGCCTGGCACTTGAACGCTCACCCTCTTCGCTTTGAGCCTCTGCTTCGAAGTCGACGACGGGCTGAGGCGACATCGAGTACAAGTTCGAGGAAAAAAAGCTAAGCGCTCGCGAGAAGGCCTGGAAGAGGGAAGTGTCAGATCGCTCACGGTGTGCACTGCATGCTTTGTCGTTTGCGCAAGTGGTACTTGGCGCGATCTTTTTATGACAACTTGAGATGTGCACGCTGGATTCGAGGCACTACTGCGGATACACGATCAGATGCTGCAGAAGCTTGAGAAGGACTCTGCAGGAAGAGCATGCCACCTAGCTGTGCCGGCTTGCGCGCTCCAGGAAGAAGAGAGGCTGAAACAAGCACAAGATATGGAGACGCAAGTGCATGAGCGCGCTCATGCCTTCTTGGACCAGCGGATCAAGCACCTCTATGACGAAAACATTGCCTGGACCAAGGACAGCTGACATAGAGAGGCAGCTACTGTAACGTGAGGTCGCCATTAGGACCAGGCATGCCCCGGCTCTGCTCTGCAAAAGGACCACGAGAAGGAAGTGGACAACCGCACCGTGGAGCTGGATATGCTCAAGGAGCGCCGCGCGGCCGCCCACCAGGAGCTGGCAGAGCTTGAGGAACGCCGCGGCTTGGAGGCGGACAGCTACAAGGCGCATGGGCTGCAATGGAGGGACACTGCCACACGCAAACGAAAGCAAACCGTATAGCCTCCCCACAGGAGAAGGAGAACGAGATGCGCAATGCCGTTCTCGTCGAGAAGCAGCGTCGTGAACAGTATCAGCGAATGGTACCTGCGAGTGCAGTTGATGGTTGTTGGGATATGACCGTTGGCGTGCTCGATTATTGCATCGTAGCAGCACACTCGATGCACGGACGTCTGACGCATTTGCTGCGCTGTTCACAGGCAGAGGCCGTGCTCTTCCTGCAAGAGGAGGGCCGCAACTACATGGCTCGACTGGATGCCCGCAGAGCGGCCATGAAGGGTAAGAAGGGCAAGAAAGGCTACCTAGCAGCAACAAGAACGGCTTGTCAATGAGTGCTGTCTTCAAGCTCCGTCTTCAAAGCTATGTGAAAGCATCCCACCTCCAGCTAGTCTAAGTCTAAGCACTTGACAGTGTAATTTTCAGTTCGTGGGACTAAGGCAAGAAGAAGTGAGAGTCGGAATTAGCCTGAGCCTGGTCTTCTGTGCCAAGTGCCATGACAGCCAGTACTGGAGGTAGCCGTCCCGGCAGGTCAGTTATGTGCTGTTCCAAAAAGGAACTAGGACTATCTGCCACCTGCGTCCATGTCAGCTCACAGACTGGGAATTGAAATGCTCAGAGCAGCTTCCCTCGAAAGGGGAAGTTATTGCCAGCTCAAAACAGCGCTGGTATGCTTGCCTGTTCCACATGAGCCAATTGCTCTGCAGGGCAGCCATTGATCATCCTTTGCAGATCCCTCACTTGTGGACTGTAGCGTAGTTTACTTTGAAGAAGATGCAGCTGTCCAAGCACCACCGGAAGTATGCCAGAGTTCCGAATTCAGGAGCGCTGCACAGTATCATATTGCGACGAGGTGGAGCCCGTCTTTCACTACTGCCGCCATCTCCCGGCAACAGGGTGCGGACTTAGCGGAGGCGTGTTTGGTTTTGGCAATTTGGAGGACTCCTTGGCAAAGTCGGCCAGCTGATGTGCACTTGTAGAGCTCAGGACACCAGACTTGATGGGAAGGTTTAGTATGCAGAAGCTTAGCAGCTTTGTGAAGGCCGCAATCATCGCTGCGATTAACTCACCGAGCATCGAGCAACTGGAGCAGGCTCGACCGGCACTTGCGAGAAGTCTTAATGTCTCTTCCTGACATCTGGGAAACAGCAGGTCCTGCGCGCCAGCAAGGGTATTGAGTTCCAGGACTTGCTTTAAGAGACTAGGCACGTCAGCAGTGCGACAGCTCTTGAAAGTCGATGACATGATCATGGTGCAGTCTTGAAGCTCCAAACCACCATCGACCCTGAGGTGTGGTTCGATGTGTCCTGGTATGTCTGCACAAAAGAACGTCTGCAGGACTACAAGTACGTTCACGAAGCGCGAGCATTGCTGCTGCGCTTGAGGGAAGTCTGGGTCTCGGCAATGCCTTCCACTCGCCCACTTGTCCAAAGACTCAGGAAGTGCAAAGAGTTAAGCCACACGCCCTTAAACAGTCTCGACCTCATGGATCCGTGCCTGCCCTTGTACGAGCGTGCGAGTCGAAACTGTTTGCAGCATGGATCACACAATATGTCGTGTTCAAGCATCCTTTTGTATCCTCTCTGTTGTTCTTATGAGCTGTCAAACCTCGGTTCAGGTCAAGAACGACCTGGCGGATGCAATGAAAGCTCGATTTCCGGAGCAGCTCAGAGAGGTTGGAGACGCACTGCACGAGCGGTCATAAACTTAAAACATGGTGCCACCGTATTGGAACCCCTTATTCCGAGGTTCTCAAAAGCAGCTTAGTCTCACTTTATCTTCACCGACCCCTGCTAAGCCGAAGCCACAGCAGCCGGACACAGCACTGTCAGGCTCTGCAAGCTGCGATTGATGCAAAGCTTCAAGGTGGGACTGGTTGAACATGGAAGTCCTCTACGATGCCATGGGGGTATTGCGACCCAGATGACGCAAACTAATGCGACACAGCGCCCTGCTGCGGGGGTCTATGTAAACAAGAACCCCTGCGGTGCCTCCGGAAAGAAGGAAAAGAGAGACGCGGCTGGGCGAACATCGCCAAATTGGCCCCCAAGCAGACAATCAACAAAGAGCATTTCCCCATCAGGGCCGCGTGCCCCAATACCACATGCCATATGCCCGACGAAGGGACTGAAAGGCCTTTCTACAAGGACACATGCTCGTAGGCGGACTGGTGTTCTGATGCCTTTCAAACCGAACGCAATCTTCAGATTTGAGCACCCTTACGGCGTTTTCGGCTGCCACGAAAAGTGGAATGTGCGAAAAACTGTGCGTTTAGGCTCATGAAGTGCCGAAAGTACTGGCCAGGCCGACAAAACGCGCATTAGGCGGCTGCGGCTGTCAAAAATCACGAAGTAGTTGTTGAAGGTTTGGTATGTTTCTGTTGCTGCAGGTAAATACCAGTGTTTTGGGCATGGTCGCCAAAGCATAGATGCTTGTGACAACGTGTCTTGCTCCACATCCTTGCGCAGTATGTTGTACAAAGAAGCAAAAATGCTGTAAATACCCGTGTTTTGGGCATGGTCGCCAAAGGCATGGATGCGTGTGACAACGTGTCTTGCTCCACATCCTTGCGCAGTATGTTGTACAAAGAAGCAAAAATGCTGTAAACACACCAGTGTTTTGGGCATGATCGCCAAAAGCATAGATGCTTGTAACAACGTGTCTTGCTCCACATCCTTGCGCAGTAGGTTGTACAAAGAGGCAAGAATGCTGTAAATACCAGTGTGTTGGGTATGGTCGCCAAAGGCATGGAGCTTGTGACAACGTGTCTTGCTCCACATCCCCCACCCCCCACCCCCCCACCCCCCCTCCTATTGTGCACACTGGCTCCGAAACGCCTCCTACGAGCGTGTGTGGTTCTACAAGCTTGGAAGGGTTGGGCCAGCGCGGTCTACTGGTGCTGAAAAGTTGTAGCTGCATTGCGTTCGGTCCGCTTAGTAGCAATGCAGCAGGAGTGATGCGAAATTTGGTGTCCTTGTTTGCAGTGAAACGACAGCAACACGAGCATCGGACATGATAGACCCTCAAGGATGCATGCAGTTTGCTCATGCACTGAGATCTGGTAAAATCAGGCATCGATAAAGCTCGAAGCCTCCTCGACAAGCTGGCAGCTGCACTGCAATTCGGAGCTTAGCACAATCTCGCCGTGGGGATCGGCCAAAACAAGTCCGAACATAGCCGAATCTGTCAGTGTTTGAGGGGCAGAGTCTGGGATTCAGCTCAAGCGGTGACCAAGTAGCTCTGAGGACCTCGTCGTGGACCGCTTGGACACGGCCAAGGGCCTTACCCCCCTGAAAGCTGCAATCGAGGCAGCTGAGACGGCAAGGCCGGTGTCCCAGCTCAGGCAGCACAAAGCCGATTCTTTCAATGCTGAAGGTTGCCCGAGGAGATCATCGTCGTGGGCAGGGAGCGGCTCATCCGCCGAGAGGCCTCCCATCGATACACCCAAGCTTTCAAAAATCTCTTCGAATTTTGGCTCTTCAAGTTATCGGGTTTTGTTGCTGCCGTGTGAAGATACAAGGCTCGAGACGGGAGGCATAACATTGCCTGATTTGGAGGCAGCCCAGCAAGGGCTCGAGGAGGCTATCGAAGCTGCGCGCGTCCCGGATCTCCTGGAGGCTCTCAAAGCCGCGGAAGGCTGGGTGACCGGGTGGCTAGGCCTGTGCAAGAGAGCCGCAGGCCCCAGTCAAGCCTCAAGTCGGGAAGGTGAGAAGCTGCTGGCATTCACTGGGCTTGGGTGCTACATCATTATGCGAATATCGGCTCGAAAGCCTCCAGCGGCAATTCTTCTAATCACGCACTGATTCGTTCGATTATGTAGCACACTGCACACGAGATGTGGCATGGGCACGCTGCATTGCAGGTCGCGGTGCAGGTAATCCTGCTGTGCTGTCGACCCGTGCCTGTTCCCTCTGTCCAGTTGGTAAGCAAAGCTCAAGGCGAAGTTTGCAGTCCAGATCGCCAGTGTGCAGCAGGGCTCGCTTGCACCTGCTTGGCACTCAACAGAGGCCTTTGGGTTTGTGAGCCAGAGGGCTTCCTGGATCCCCCGAACTATGCCCAAAAGTACGAGCGCCAGGGGCTCTCCTGTGAGCCTAAGCTGCCGAAAGGGGCCAAGCCTTTGCCGCGCCCTCCGCTGGTTTCAAGCTCTGCTCTTTTGGACCCACGATCCTCCGAATCTGAAGCGCTTCAGGAGTGGTCCAAGAGTTCAGGCCGTGGGTTCTACTCGCAGTACATCTTGGTTGCTCATCCGCAAGACCATCTTCTCGGGCTTCCCCTGCTTGCAGGCCCCGATGTTTCGGCGGACTACATCAAGAAGTCGGCAGAAACCGTCAGGCATGTGCTGTTTGATGCAGCAATCTCCAGAACCACGGCGGCCAACCTTGCGCACACGGGCATCAAGTTCTTGATTGCTGCGGAAGAAGATGAGGAAAGGGACACCTGGCTGGTGCATCCAGAGGTAAGCCGATCATTCACCACTGGTCTTGGAGGGGCTAGCCCCTTGTTCCCCTCCATCGGGGTCCACGACGGTGAAACGCAAGATTCAGTAGTAGAGGAGCTTTTCCACACCATTCAATACTGCTCCCTTTCTCCCCGGACAGTATGCATGTACAGAAAGGCTTACAAGAACGCCATGGAGCTGCGGCTCTACGAAACAGACCACTCTGGCAAAGAAGTTGATGGCGAACCTGTACCAACCGTGCAGGCCGACGAGTATCTCGCCATGGCACTGCAAAGATGGTTTGGGAGCCACGTTGGCACTGATGAGTACCACGTTCCAGGCAATGATGCACACAGGTCCGGTCGATCAAGCCTCCAAAAGAAGGATCCCCAAGCTTTCTGCATTCTTACAACTATCTTCCGGGCCAATGACACATGGGACCCAGCCAGCGATGAGCCGTGGGCATCCTTTCCCAACAAGGCTAACAGTGTTATGGAGATGGGGGATGTGGAAGACTTTTGCCATCCGGCTCCTGGGCGGAGATTAGACTTGCGTGCCAACTCATACTCATACCAGGAAGCTGTCGGGTAAAGTCTTGCGAGCAGCTGAGGTCCTTGAAGACTTGGGCTCGGGGTGTCCGAGTCAGAGTGTCACGTGGCCAACAGCACAGCCACGCCTGATTCCGTAACCGCAAAGTCAGCCTTCAACTGCCTTGAGAATGTGAATGGGGCCGCCTGAAAGTCGGAAGACCATGGAAGGGCAGCGATGTTGGATGCGCTGATGCGCTACTCTGACCTGCGGACAGCCAGCAAACAAAAAAATCAGCACACGCCGAAAATTGCCGCTGAGCGTCCATTGGGCTGGCTTGGCCGGTGGGGAAGGTTTTCAGGTTAATTTAGGGAGTGTCGTCTCGAGGAGAAGTGCAGGCCATGGAGGCTTGAGGGCTTGGGTGGAGCAGCCGCAGGCATGGATCTCCCAGCAGAGCCCGAAGCACGGGAGAGAGTCGAGCTGCTGGGGCAGACGCAGGGGGCGCTTCAGAGACTCGCTTGCATCTTCGTGCCTAGGAGGCTGCAGCGAATCCGAAGCAGGTTGCATGCATTCGTATCCCAGGAAAGCCATGAGCACGAAGGTCATTCCCGACCTGTCTGCTGCTCTCACACTCGCAACTTGGTGTGTGTGACAAGTCGAGTGAAAGAGCATGCCGCGCAAGCATTCCCTGGAGCCCAGGCTAGCAAAGCCGGCTTGAAAGAGCACCAGATGATCCACGAGGCTCGCTCCTTGCTCTCCAAGTCACTTCGTTGCAATGCGGGGGGGGCGGTTTGCAGACGATTCAAGAGATTTCTCTTCGTAGCCAGACATGGCATCTCAATCTGCCGAATCTTTAGTCTGGCCACATGAAGCCGAGCAGCCGAGCACATCCAAGGTTGATGAACCGACGAGAAAATGTGAAGAAGGAGCTCGAGAAAGCAGTGAAATTTCGTAGCTAGGCATCGTTGTTTGCGGAGTAAAGCCGGACGCCCGGAGCCGACCATCAGAAGCTAAGGCCATCCTGTGAAGTTGAAGATGACCATCATGTCCGCCCGCCTGGCGCAAGTCAGCTTGAAGCGTATCCTGGATGCGGACACTGAGCAGCATGGGCTATAGCGCACTAACGTGCGCAGTTGTCAGAGGCAACAGGAGAGGAAGGAACAGTGCATCAGCGCACTCGCTTGCACAGATAGGTGAGACAATTTCCTACATAGATTGGCTACATTGCTACATCATCGTCCAGAGGCATTCCCCCGCTTGAATCTTGAAGCCAAATCAAACTAACGATTGCTTTGCGGTGTGCCCTGGAATGGAAGTGGGAAGAAGGGACCATCAGAGTAACATCAGTGCCTTTTCACAGGTCAGAATGCTGAATGCATTGAGAAGCAGCGCATGCCAACGTAATTACTCTGCAGCAGAAGCAGATGCATTCGCATGCATGCTTGTTTTGGCATAGCGGTCCAGCTCTGTAAACTCTTGAGGCAAGTTCCTGACATTAAGTGCATCCAATACAGCGGTTTCCTTCTTGGTTGACCGAAAGGTGTTCTGCACCTCGTTTCCAAATTCACACAGGGAGCAATGCAGTATCAGTGTCAGACAACAGTTATTGAGAGCCGGGGCAGCCTTGGCTTTCTTCGGCCCATCCTGCTTAGGTGCACAGGCCGCTAGTCGGCGAAGGGATTGGGGAGTCCTCAGTACGCGGAAGCTGTAGATGATAACGGTTATGCGAGGGCCGCTGGCGGTGTATCTGGCTCCCTTACAGTGGACTTCGATGGTTGATAGGTGTTAGTGGCTGCTGGCCCGACTGCTCAGGAAGAAGTGCGGAAGAGGGTCGAGGAGCTGCTTTGAGATATCTGTGCTTCCGATCACCATCATTGCGTGCAAGATTTTGCAACCCATGAAGGAGCTTCTGGAAGCGATGGCCGACGCTGCTGGCATCGAGGAACGCGAGAAGACCCTTGCAGATGCAGTCGCTGCCTCGAGTATCCCCCAACTTCTCCAATGCCCATTTCAGCATACCATCATTTTCTTCGGGCTTAAACCTCAGACCGAACAGTGCGACAGCTTCGCATGTGCGGATGCAGTGAGCCACTGCCGGCCAAGAGGCATGCAAAAGGTGTTGCATACTTGGAGATGGCTCTTGCATATGCAGGTTCATAAGTTCAGACATCTGTGAAGCCGAGCATGTAGACTCCTGGCATCCCTGGGCATCTGGGTATGCACACTGCGCCGTACCAGTGGGGTGGGGTGGAAGCGAGGTCGCCTACAGCATCCCAGCAGAGTTGCTGAAGCGATTTGCTGCTTGACTGACTTGCATATTCGCTCTCTTACAGTGGCCTCCAGATGCGGTGTGCGGGTGTGTGTGTGTGTGTGACTGAGTGTGAGTGTGAGTGAGTGAGTGAGTGAGTGTGTGTTTGCGTGTTTGTGCGTCTGGCTTGCTTCTGCTGCGCTGAAACCATGCGCCTACATCGCCCTGCAGGAAATTGAACTGGAAGAGCTGAAGGCCCTGCACGACGCCATCCGTCACGGAGACCCCGAGGCGTGTTGCTTCGCATCGGGGTGACTTGGGGTTTGCTGAAGGGTGCATGTTTGCGATGCTGACTGAGACCCAGGTTGGGGGTAACAGAGTAACCCAGCCGCCCAGCCACAGCCCCGGTTCCGTTTGTAGGTCTTGCGGGAGTGTATCGAGAAGTGCGAAGACCTTGGCATCAAAGTCGTGGAGCTTCTCGAGGCAGCGGCATGGAATCTGCTTCGAATTGCGCAGTTGGCAGTAGACAGCTGGTTTTGACCGAAGTTCGTGACTTCCGACAAACAACTGCACGGAGCATGCCGCGGCTGAGGCCAGAGTCCTCTATCGGGATTGGGAGGCTGCGTGCCAGAAGATTGATGTAGAGGCCAGGCTGGCCGCTTCATTGCAGCGAAGCGCACCTAGGCGCACGGACCAGCACGAGCGAACCTCTGATGAAGGTATGCTGGTATGCCTTGTCCACGTAAAAGGCCCATCACGGATTGTTATTCGTGATAAGTCCAGAGTGTACAAGGGCTGGAAAAGGTAGAACGCAGACTGGCGGAGAGACGAAGGGATTTGTTACGGCTTTGGAGCTTCGGAAGGGTTTTGCGGTTGGCAAGCCGACGGAGCACGTGGCAGTCGGCTAGGCAGAAAGGCTCTACATGTCGCAGACTTTTCAGGCCTCTGTGCAGCGTGTGGAGCCGCTTCGCGCAGCAATAAAGGCGGCCAAGGACACGAGCTCCGTCGCACGGAGGATGTCATGTTTGCTTTGTTCGGCTTCAAACTTGTTGTGGGCGAGGACCTTGGAGTGAATGCGCTGGTGCTGGCTCGTGGGAACGAGCTGCTGAGACATCTCGAGAAGCGCATCCGAATGGAACAGGACCGCTTCTTGCAGAGTGAACTTCACTTCCTTTCGGACTGCTGGAAGACGTGCAAGGTGAGGCCGGGGTACAGGGTATTCTCAAGCCACAGCTCAGGGCGTTCAGCTGCAAGGAGCTTGGTGAAGCCTTGAAGGCCGCTCGGCATTCACAGTTGGGCGCCGGCCTATATACTGGAGCAGGTTTCACGTTGCTGGCATCTGTGTCTTTCGGGACCAGGTACGGGAAGACAAAGGCACTCCTACAGGTAGCCAAGTGCAGGGGTTTTCGTCCTGCAGGGCTACAGTAATATCTCCGTGAACGATGAAGGAAGTATCACCGCCTGTCCTTTGAGGTGATCATGCCTGATTCACTCCTCATCTTTGGGTACTGAACCTACTGCTCTGCACAAGGTCCGCAAGCTTGAAATTATCGCTTCGGCCGTGCGAGCTGCTGGCGATGCCGGTGCTCATGCATATTGTCTGCACAAGACCTTGAAATCACAGGTCGTTATGCTCTAGTACTGAGAAGCTCAGTCATGATCTAGCAAGCCTGAGTTGACGAGAGCCTGTGTGCATCTGCTGCATGAGAGATCGGGGAATAGGCGCAGCAGCAGCAGCCGGAGCTGTCGCGACAAAGTGAGCAAACAGAAGACTTTGCGCTTCTGTCTCAGGACCATTCGCTCGTGACCAGATCCCATGACATGCTGGAGGCATGCGAACTCGAATGCATCATCGAGCTTGTTCGCATCACAGCTGTCCAGCGTGCAATGTCGCTATCGGAAATAGCCCCAGGTACTGCAGACAAAGCGAGACAAGCTGCAAGCTGCTTCAGAGCGCGCGGCCCCTCGGACATGCAAAGAAGTCCGCACCCGGATCCTCCACTTCCCAAGCGACCGCCTGCGACTGCATATAATTCGAATGAATTGCTTCGAGAGGAATTGCACCTCATGCACGAGACGCTGAACACGGTGGTCCAGTCACCTGCACTCCCCGACAGCGAGACGTCCAGAGCCTTTCTCAAGCTGCCACACTACCGCAAAGCAGCGCGGGCAGTCATTCACTTTCTTCGTAGTTCCGGCACTCCTGCCTGAATGTATCGTGCCTTGCTTTCCTTGTCTGACCACAAGCAAAGGCGGGCTTTGCGCAAGAAGGAACAGATTCAGATCGTGAGCAGACTAAAGCTGGCTCAGGAGATCCTCCGTCTGAGTCTGCAGATCATATGTTGTTCTTGCTTGCGGGAAGAAATGCTCCAAGGCTTGCTGCTGTTGTTGCTGCTGCTGCCACTACGACGACGACTACTCCGACTCTGACCCCTACTCCTACTGCTACTGCCGCTGCTGTGGATGATGCTGCTGATGCTCCCTCTGCGACGAAGGTGAGGAGGTATAGGAAGACAGCAACACGACGACCACCACCGCCGCCGCTACTGCTCCACCACAAGCACTACTCTACGACTCGGAATGACAGCTCTGCTTCACCATCCGTGATCATAAACAGAAGCAGCTGAACATGACATGTTGAACAGAGCCCAAAGTGCCCCGGGCCGTTCACCTCCTCTGCTTCCGGGAAAGAGTGTTGAACACGGCCCGGCTCCAACAAAACAAGCTTACTGACAGGCCGCAATCGATGCTGCATCGCAGAGCTTGGTTGAGTTAGCACCCGTCAGCCTCATATATGGTCAGGCGTCTGGCGTTCCCAGCCCCCCCCCCCCCCCCCCCCCCCCCCCCNGGGCCGTTGGAGCTGCAGCTGGAGAAACGGCCAGGCATCGCAGACAAGGCCAGCATAGTACGCAAGCCCTACGCAAGCCATAAATCCTATAACGCAGCGCAGTAGCGCATGCTCCTGCTTTTATTAACCTGAACCTAAACTTCAAACCCTACACCCAACCCTAAACCCCGCCTAAATGCAGGCTCCAAGCCTAAACCAGACACAAACTGTCAACCCTAGCGAACCTACACCCCAAACCCTCCGTGAGCCCTTGTCGACTTGAAGCCTTATACCTTGTAACCCAAAACCCTAAACCCAAAACTCAAAAGCTTAAGCTAGACCCAAAACCCCAAAACCCC
>BGNK01003644.1:0-63355 GCA_003297005.1 Symbiodinium sp. clade A Y106
CGATGACGCGAAAAGTGCATTCCCTGCCACGACAGCATTCCTTGAGAGCGCCTCTTGTACTGCTTATGTGCTCGTGCTCACTCATGCCTCCCAACTTGGAGAGCAGACAGCCGCTGCAGTTCAAAACCAGGGTTTTGCAGAGTGCAATGACGGAGGAGACGAACACGTTCCTGCTGCGGAAGTACGGGGACGGGTGGACCGCTGCGCATCTGAGCCTCCTGGAGTTCCACGTGAAGGATNATGAATATGCAGCGCTATGTAGACTCTCTGCATGCACAGCTGCATTCGTTGCAGTTGCTGGTACACAGACACTCTTATTTGTACAGCATCAGGAATGTCAACAAATCCAGACCTGACAAGGTTCGCTACTTAAACACCTTGGATGACTAGCAGACTCGGTGTGGAATGCGCTTAGCGCATAGGCGTTTCGGCGCACTCTTGTTCTCGCNCGCCTCAAGGGCACCAGTGCCATGCTGTCGACGAACAGCCGATGCCAGCAAAAGACTGGTATTGAAGGTGCTCGCTAGCAGAGACCAGTCACCCTCCGCTGCGTTGGAAGAAGAAGATGATGATGATGATGTTGCTGCTGCTGATGATGATGCTGCTGATGGCGATGATGATGATGATGATGATGATGCAACGTTATAGGCAGCGCCCGCATTGATCATCATACTCTTCAAGCCTACGCATACATCATGAAAGTCATCCATGTCAGCATCATCATCATCATCGCCGCTACCACCACGATTGGACTGCCGTGCCTCCTCTCACTTCGCCTTGTCATCGCCGAAGCCCAGAGCCACCAGGAGGCTAGGCCGGCCTTTTGATCCTGTCAGAGTCTTGGCCCAGTTAAGGCTTTAGATGCTTTAGAGCTGCCCGTTTGCCCCCAAACATAATCAAAACCTGAATCTGGAAAACCCCACGTGCTGCCGGGAAGTGGCGGGTCTTCTCTTGTTCGGCAACGACAGATAGACTTGGCGCCAGTCCCTGCAGCCAGCAAAGCGGCTCAGGGTGCGTTGCTTGGCTTGTTGGAATTCTGAACATCGGGCTTCACCTCAACACTTCTGCAAACCACCATTTTAGACTTTGGTTTTTCAGCTGAAATGACCAGTTCAAACTTCCCGCAAGACCTCAAACAATCAACGAAAAGAAAGTGTCTGATGCCTCGACCGGCGCACCACCAACACCCGCAGCAGGCGCAGCGTCACCAGACAGGCCCTGAAGCGAGCTCAAGGCTCCTATTGTGTGAGGAAACATTCTGGATAGTTCTTACTTACTTTGGACTTCAGGTCTCCGATGACTGAGCATCATACTCGTGGCGGGAACGACAACCCACGAATACACAACCAGTGAGCCAGTGAGTGAGGGAGTGAGTGAGTGAGGGTCGGTTTGTGTGTCCAAACAAAATGTCCCTGTCGCCACCTCAGCCTCTTCGCAAACACGCGCCCACCCCCCCAAGCCGGTCACTTGGCAAGACAGCAGGACCTGAAGCTCTTCCCCCTGTCATCCCTGAGGGGGGTACTAAGCTGGGGGGCGCAAGCTTAGAGAAAGGGCATTTTACCTAGCCCGTCCACACACGCAGACACGCACCGGCGGCAGACCAGGGGATAAGGCACAACTCAGCCAAACCCCCTCTAGCCGCGCTCAGCTCGAAGTGTCCGCTTGGCGTGTTGGAACAATACCACCAATCTTGCTTGGGTTTCCGACAAACTTGTCGGTTGAAGGCTCGGCGCAAGCTATCAGGGCTGATTTGTATGCGCAATTGAGGCACAACTGTTGTTCTTACAGGGCGCTTTTGTTTTCTTCCGCTGCTGCTACTTTGCTACTACCACTACCACTGCTGCTTACAACTCCCTACTGACTGCACACTGCCTACGTACTACCGACAACTGCTGGCTGCCACCACCACCACCACCACCACGGAGGGAGTGCCTGAAGCTTGATCTTCACACTGCTCTGCACCCCATCCACGGGTTGCAGCCGCGAAGTGCGGACGGCAAAAAAACTGAACCTAAGGAGTCAAGTGTCGCTTCGGAGTTTGGGATGGGATTTCAGAGATTGCGGGCAAGCTTGTTTCTCATGTTTCCTTGATGCATGCAGACACTTGGAACTGCGGTGTCTCGCAGCGCCTTCTGCTCCCTCACATCAACAGGTTAGAGTCAGAGATTGGACAGAGGCATCCAATTGCTTGTGCCTTAGCACACACTATTTCTTGAAAGGTCCTGTGCTCCTTGTAGCTGTGGCTTCGGATGCTGTTGGCTTTAAGGTCCGTCGGAGGCTAAGCCCCGCTTGGATGCGTCGCAACCCCCATACACGGAACACGACAGTGCCGATAATTAGGTGGCCAGGAACAACTTAATTATTTGAGGCACATCCTGACTCGTGTTTGGGCTCGGGAACCAAGGACTTGCAACATGACACGAGGCTGAAAGACTGAGCTCTCGACCGCCCGATCCAAAACATCCAAAGGCCCACCCTTGCAGAACTGCGCAAGTCTTCGACTGATCGTCAAAAAACAGTCGTGTCGCTGCGCGGGATTAATCGGCATGTCTTCGAAAGTTTCATGTCACGCTTCTGGACAGGACATCTCTGCACATCTGAAACAGTGCGAAGCCAAGCATAGGCATGCCAAGCAGCAGAACAAACATGCAGATGTGCTCCACATGACGTATAAGGTCGATGGTTGCGAGGTCTTGATCCGTGAGATCCTCAAGTCGTGCAGAAACATAGTATGCTGGGCAAGAAATAAATGCAACAACGGCAATCAAAGCGATCACGACATGGCCTCTGCGGATAGATACACGCAGGATCGGAACCAAACGGGCATGTTCGAGACGAAGGAAGCAGCCATACCTAGAGAGCTCTTCATATGGCTCAATCTGACTCACGCTCTTGCTTGCTTGCTTTCTCTCTCTCTGTCGGTTCTTCTTCTTCCGCTCAGCCATGGAGCAACGTTCAACCTACTGCCCCCACGCAGTCCGCGCCCGGCTTTGCCGGCGGGGTGTTAGGAGAGGCGGCTTTGGGGCCGTCAGCCAGGAAACACCCCCGCATGTTGCGAGAACAGTGCCAAGCAGTCGCAGAATCCTCGCATAGCTAGCAAATCCACGCATTCTGTCTGGTCGGTGGGGCGGCTTGCAGTGTCCCCCCCCCCGGCCGTGCTTCCTCGTACAACAACAGTCTAAGAAGACATATGGTTGTTGACGCAAATTGCTTCATCCCGGAATGACCTTCTTCACGGATAAACAATTAACTTTCGCGCCACCGTCGCGGAACTTTCGTGGAGGCAGAATAACATACCTTTACAAGCTAGAACCCTGATTCCTTCGAGGATTCTGTTGAGGGTTCCTTTGAGTGATCTTTTTAAGCTTGCTGTGAGGGTGCGCTTAAAAGGTTCTTTGCAGGGATCTTTTGAGGGTTCTTTCATGATTCGGAGGACATCCAAAACCCCTAAGACGGCCTGAGACAGCTTAACGGAAGCCCTGAAGTTTGTGGGAAAGGCTCCCAGAAACTCTCAATCAATTATTCCAGCAATGTCCATTGGGGGGTGGCCTTGATCTGGCTTCGTCGACTTTATCGCCACTTACGCGGAACTTACGCGCTAAATCCTTTTCAGGAACCTAATTTTGAGGTTTGTCGATTTTGTCGTTGCTTAAACACTAGCACCAAAAGAAGCAACAGTACTAGCATTGGCGGGGCTGGTGGGGTAGCAACCGCAACAACAACAGCAGTAGCACTAGCAGTAGCAATCGTGGGTAGGACGTAAGAGGTGGGAGGCAGTAGTAGTAGTAGTAGTAGTAGTAGTAGTAGTAGTAAGTGTCTCGGCCCGAGTCCAGTTTTCTTCGGGGGCCAACCAGCGCAGCCATTGCCGGGTGCGAATCTGCTCTGCTGGAGGAGGCTCAGCGTACAGCTGTTACGACACACAAGGTTCGGCATTCTTGCTTCTTAGGGCCTTCGGGCCGGGGAATGCCACGATCACTCGCCTCCTCCTCGGAAGGCTACTCCGCTGAAAGCTATGCCACCACCCCTAGTGTGGAAAGTGCTGATGCTTTGGAGCGCGCTGCTAAGCTGCGCCGACAGCAGGAGGAACATGAGGCCCGCAAACGGGCCGAGCGACAAGCATTGCAGGAAAGCTTTGCCCTGGCAGCGCTATTCGAGGTGTGCATGTACTACCTGGAGGCACACATCCGCCTCAACAACCCGGATCGGAGGAGCTCCAGCGCCAAGCTGGCGGCACAGCGACGGCAACTTCGCGCCACTGACCCGGGGCAAGTGCACGCCATCATTTGCCCACAGCTGGAGGAAGCGCAAGTCCGGGAGCTGGACAGAGCCTATACCTTTGTGGGAGGCCTCTTCCAACGCGGGGTTCTGCCGAACGATCTTGCCTGGCTGGAGCAGACAGGCTCGGCAGACGGGCCTCCTAGGCATGTATGCGTCCAGCACCACGCATTGCCCGACGACACCTCCGGCAACATCTGGAGCCTGGCTTGGCAGACCACCTGGTCATGCATCTGGTGGGACAGACGAATGGCCTCCTGCACTTCGCCTCCCTCCATGCACTGCTCCCGCTTCTGGATGACGAGGGTATCTTCAGGTTCCAGCAATGGCACCAAGGCTTCCTGGACTCGCAGGACACACCCGAGCCGGCTTCTAGCTCGGGCTCGCGGGATCCGCGTTGAGGACGTGCCTCATGCCAGGGACCTGGGTCGAAGCCTTCGTCCCCTGCGGTGGCGAAGAGGAAGGAGCAGCTGCTGCAGATTCAGGCGCCGGCGTCAACGTCGCGGACTTTGCCTTCATCGACTTCTGAGGCTTCTGAAGCCACTCCAGGGGCCTGCCAGGCAGCTGTACAGTCGACTATTTGTAGGTCGAGCCCCAGGTAGTGAAGTTGTCTCCTCCTCTGCTCCTGTATTGGCTGAGCTCAACCCCCGAACCACAACCACTGCCCTAACTCGTAGCGGCCGCCCTGGTCCCAAGTCCAGGGGCAAGGGTATGGTACAAGGCATACGNGTCTCCTCCTCTGCTCCTGTATTGGCTGAGCTCAACCCCCGAACCACAACCACTGCCCTAACTCGTAGCGGCCGCCCTGGTCCCAAGTCCAGGGGCAAGGGTATGGTACAAGGCATACGTAACAGCAGAACCATGCTAGGTCTGCTTCTGTATATGCATCTAATATCTTCAACTGTTGCAATACCACCCCTTGCAGACACGAGGGTTGAGGGCAATCCACACCTGGAACCTTCTGGAGTTGGTAGATCTAGCAACCTCCACTCACCCCTGAGAACGAACCCCACCGGTGTTAGTCCAGCAACGACCACAAACCCCGTGCGCAAGCGCGCGTTTGCTCGTGCACAGCAACGGGCAAGAATTCACAGGCCGCTGGATGTCAGCTGCGGAGCTAGGAGTTGAACCAACCCCTAAACCCGCTAAGCCCAACGCCTCCCCCCGCAAGCCTGCTGCCAGGTTCCAGTACCTTTCATGGAATGCTGGAGGATTACATGTATCTAGGTACCAAGAGCTCAAGCACTGGCTGTAGCTTGATTTGATTGCCATCCTGGAAACTCATTGGCAGGGAGCCCAGGAATACACCACTGCCCGGCACTATGCCATTCACAGTGGAGGGTCTAAGTCAGAGGCAGGTCTCCTGGTGCTGATTAATAAGCATACCTTTCCCGAATCCAAAATACAGCACAGGGACCTCATACAGCACAGGGACCTCATTCCGGGTCGCCTCCTACATCTCCGACTTGAGTCTGACCCGTGCATAGAAGTGTTCATTGGTTATCAGTACGCCTGGTCCTTGGGGGCTAGATCCAACCAGACTAAGCACAAGGAAACCCTCCTGGAGAAGCGGTCGGAATTCTGGACGCAGCTCGCTAAGGCCCTGCATGCCGTACCCAAACGGAATCAGGTCCTTGTTCTTGCTGACATGAATACTGACCTGCACACGGACAGCATACATGTTGGGAAAGGGGTGTATGTTCGACAAGCCCAGCACGCATCGGATGCGAACTTCCTTCAAGAGCTGTTACGGCAGCAGCAGCAGCAGCAGCTTGTAGCCCTGCATACTTGGAGGAAAGCAGGGCCGACCTCGTGCACCTTTCTGTCAGCAAGCACCGGGACACAGGGCAGCAGCCAGATTGATTTCGCACTTGCCAGACATGCACACTCCGACTCAAGCTAGGCCTGTGGACCTCCCCTTTGTGCCCACGCAAGGTCTTAGGCATAGACCCATCCTAGGCACCATCCCTTACCCTAGGCCTCCTCACGGTAAGCCGCAGAAGCCTGTACTAACCATGAAGCGAGTCAGGGATGCATGCCTGCGCCTTCCTGCACTGCTGCCAGTTTTTTCCATGCAAGTCTCCCAAGTACACGCGGGTCATCCGCACTTGGACACAGCAACGCTGCTGGCTACTGCGTGGCACCGTGCCCTCAGCCCCAACAGGAGACGACACCAGCACACCCAGACCCCCATCCGCTAGCTATTCCACTGGAGAGCCTTTGGGCCCTGCGCAAGAAAGTGCGCGGAGTCACCCTGCGCAGCCTGACGACGGCTTCTGAAGTCTGGTGCCACTGGCGCAATGTAATGCTTCTGAATCGAAAACAGAGAGAAGTTCATAAGCATTGCCGCCGCCTTAGGCAAGAGCGCCTCGCCAGACTTCTGGCTGACACAGAGGGTTCCAACGCAGGACTCACTGGTGTGTTTCAGCTTCTTCGCGGACTCGCGCCAAAGGCACCCAGACGCAAGCTGCAGCTCCGTGTGCAGGATGGAATGCCCCTAAGCTCCAACGGTACACTAGCTGCCATCCGGACCTACTACACTCATCTGTTTAACCAGTGTCCTGCCCCGGCTCTAGGCCCGCCACCGGCTGCACCCCTACACATCACACTGTCAGAGCTCAAGCTTGCCCTAGCCAAGCTACCGGCTCACAAAGCACTGCCCTCACGAGATGCCCCGGCCATCCTGTGGCGTGCAGCTGCTGCGGATCTCGCGACCAAGTGTCTGCCTGCCCTCAACAACTGGCTGTGTGATATGCGAGGACCGCCGCCTGAGAACCTCAACGTGGCTGAAATCTGCCTTATACCCAAACCCTCGAAGCCCCTCACTGGGCCCGAGGCCCTGAGGCCAATCTCTCTACTACCGCCGTTGGCAAAGGCCCTAGCCTCTATTTTAAACACTAGAATCACTAGAATTCAGACACAGCACTTGGCCGGCTGCCTCAGTACGCCACAGCCAACCGTTGCGTGGCTGATGCGGTAGACAGGGCCTTCACGCATTGCCATGCGGTGCGCGGGATACTCCGCACACAACAGCAGACCATACATCTAAGGCGACAGGGCCATCACACCGAGGGCTGCAAAGGAGGGTTAACGCTGTCACTTGACCTTCAGAAAGCCTTTGACATGCTCCCCAGATCTAAGCTTCATGAAGCCCTCGTTCACGCTGGTCTTGACCCATCTATAACATGGACCATCATGAACATCCGCGAGTCCGCACGCATGCAGTTTAAGCATGGAGAGCACCAAGTCAGCATCGGCGCCTCCAACGGGGTCAGGCAGGGATATGGCCTTGCGCCGTCCCTGTGGACGCTTTTCACCTGCTTGATTCTGGAGAAGCTGGCACTCCGTATACCGCTGCAATGCATCACAGCCTATGCTGATGACCTTCTTATCCAGTGGATCATCACTAGTCAGGAGCAGCTCCATGCAGTCCGAAACACCATTGGCTATGTGTTTGAAGTCTTGCAGGATTTTGGTATGAAGATAAGTGTTGAAAAGACTATCGTCCTTTTGGGATTGCGTGGGCAACAGGCACGAACTGTACTTCAGCATATGACGACACGTGACCCACGCAAAGGCCGCCTCTTCAGAATACCCGCCAACTCAGGAGAGATACGCCTGCCCATTGTCCGACAGCACACTTATCTAGGAGTTCAACTGTCCTATGAAAGGTTCGAGCATCAAACCCTGCTTGATAGGATAAAGCATTGCTGGACTGCCTNAGGAGAGATACGCCTGCCCATTGTCCGACAGCACACTTATCTAGGAGTTCAACTGTCCTATGAAAGGTTCGAGCATCAAACCCTGCTTGATAGGATAAAGCATTGCTGGACTGCCTTCATTCGCCTCCTACCCGCATTTCGTTCAAAAGGGCTCACCAGTGCGCAGAAGCTGCGCATATGGAAGGCGTGTCCGTTTGCAAGTCTGCTTCATGGGCTGGACTGCGCTCAGCTTGACAATGCTGACCAAGCCAGATTGCGCAAGCATGTGGTGCGCCAATTACGAATACTGGACAAAGCTCCCTCCTTCATTACCCGTGAATCTGCTGGAGACCTACTTCATCGTCTAGCTATTCCGGAACCTCTGCAAACCCTACAGAATCGCACTCTTGACATAGTTGCCAAGTGTTTAGAGGAGCCCAAAGCTAGTCTTCTTGAGCCGGCCACACGCAGACGACTACAACAGTTACAAAGTTTCACTCAAGCATGTCAGGAAGCCAGCCAGAGATCTGCCACTGGGGCCACCCCCAATCGGCACCCTGCTGCTGAACACGCACAACCGGTTGCGTGCCCTGATTGTGGCCTCTATACTTTGATAGTGTCACTAGCATGCGCAAGCACAGAACCCAAAAACATAAGCCTCCCGCCGCTGAACACCAGCACCACACTGATGAGTTGGATAATCCTGTGCGCCCTGCATCCCCGAAAGAGTCCACAAACAGATCTCAGCAAAGTTTACGACAGGATTTTATGCAGCATGCTCTGGATGGCATGCCCACGTGTCGCTGCCGCTGGGAGTTAATTCAGTGCTTGGCCTTGGTTCCTTCAGCACTTCGAAAAGAAGTGGTGCCGGGTGCTGCATGCACCACACCTTGTACAGATGAGCCCGCCCAGTGCTGTGGAGACTCAGCCAGTTACTGGCACTGGCACCGCTGCTGTAGAATCAGCCCACTCTCTAGCAAATCTCCCTGAAGGCCCGCTACAGCAGACTCAGATAAATGAGACAGTGAATCTGAGCCCCACACAAGAGAATGAGAGCCCCTCCCCTGCTAAGCTCCCAGACCTGGATATACAGCGCTGTCTTCTGCGAGTGCCAGCGGGCCTCCTGCAAACTGCGACGGACGGTGACTGGAGGAAGCTGTCCCGCAAAATTCGCCAAACGGATCAGAACTACTGCCTGTTCTGTGGGCAATGGCTAGCACGCCCGACCTACCTCAGCAGGCACATTCAATCACAACATCAGTGCTTGCTCCAGGTTCANATGGCTAGCACGCCCGACCTACCTCAGCAGGCACATTCAATCACAACATCAGTGCTTGCTCCAGGTTCAAACAGCCCTTGCCAGCTGGCTCGAAGCAAGGCACACGGCCCTCAGCAGCCGCTGTGAACATTGCCACACCGATTTCAAGGTGCGTCATATCAGCAGACTTCGGCATGCCAGATCCTGCATAACGCTGTATCGCACAGGACTGCTTATCTTGCTTGCCCGCACGCAGGTGCCTCAGCATGTCGATCCTCGGTGCCCCTGTCGGAAGAACTGGCGCTGAACGAGCAGCAGCAACAGGAGATAGTCTCGGCCAACGACCAGATCAAGCTGATGCGGAGCATGATGGGAGTTCCGCCAGGCATGCTAGCGGTCTCGGAAGCCCGNTGCATGCTTCTGCCGCCGGCGCCGCTCCAAGCGGAGGGCCTCGCGCCTTACTTGAACATCCAGCCCCCGGCCTCCCCCTCCTCCCCCCCCTACAACGGCGCAGGTCATGCCGCCCGTGGGCCCCCCCCGGGGAGAATCCGCCTGCTCTGGCGCCGGCCGCGACCTCGACGGAGACGGCACCCATGGACACAGCAACCCGCGAAGGCAAGAGGGGAGACCGGGATCAGGAGGTGGACTCGGGGACCAGCCAGGGCAAGGGAACGCAGAAGTTCCAGAGAGGGGCCACAGCAAAGGTCGCGGCGAGGACCCCAACCCCGAGCACCGGGCTCCACGACTTCTGGCAACGGTCGCGGGAGCCGCCACAGCGATCGCTGGGGGAAGGACCAAAGCAGGTGGCAGCAAAGCAGCTGGAACGCCCAAGACAGCCGTTGGGGCGACCAGTCTCGCAAGGATCGCCGCCAAGGCCAGAGCCAGGGATGGAGCACGGGCAATGGCAAGGAGCAGGCCCCGAAGTTCTCGGAACGCGAGCTACGGGAACTGTGCGTGAGCCTCACCCACACTCTGCGCCACGAGCATCAGTTCTCCATCGACAGGACGGAGTGTGGCTTTATCCTGTTTCTCCAGACCCAGGGCATCCTCAGCCTGGTACCGGAGCTGGTGAAGTCTCGGAGGTCTGGAAAGAGACTCGACTCCGGGACCCTGCGGCCATCACCCTCCCGCTCCGAGCGGTCCTTCTGCAGCATCTCTTGGCGGTCATGGCCAAGCGCCTGGAGGAGTGCACCAAGACGGAGCAGACCCGCAAGGAGGCCAGGGACATGCTCATCCTGTTTACGAGTGGTCTGGGCCTGGGCACAGGGCAAGCACTGGAACAGCATTTTGTCACCTATCGTCGGGTAGCAGCCATCATGCACCTTGGCAGCCACTGCACTGAAGGTCACTATAGAAGCCTGCTGTATCATCCAGCCCAACAATATACCTTAATCACAGATGATGGTCAACGCGCACAGCGATGTACTGCTGCTGATCTTGCACTTGCCCAGCGCAACAACTATGTCTTCTTGTACCTTCGTTGTGCTGCCGACGGTGCATAAGCGAATCGCCTGGCCTGCCTGTGTTCACCTGTTAATGTCCCTAAGCCTCTACATCCCGTGCGAGACTCAGTCATGTACAGCACCGACGACCTCTCGACACCACAGTAGACGTAGGAGGCCCCATTCGCATGCTGCGTGTTTGACATTTCTACTCAGTCTAGTTTGCTGCATGTCTGCTTACATGGACCTTCGGGTCGAGACTGCAGCTGGGGTCCCCAGAAGTACGGACCGCGCAAAGCGCAGGGGGGCAGCCCTCGCCATAGCTACTGGACCGCCGAGCGAGAGACTCTTTTCGCAGCGACCGGAAGAAGAAGTAGTAGTAGTAGTAGTAGCAGTAGCAGTATAACAGTATAACAGTATAACAGTATAACAGTAACCTATCAATAACAGTAAGAGTAACAGTAAGAGTAATAGTAAAAGCAATAATCATCGTAATCGTCATCGTAATCGTCATAGTAATGGTTATAGTAATATTAGAAGTAATAGTAGTGGTAATAGTAGTATTACTAGTAATAGTAACAGTACGGCAAGTAGGCTAAGACAGGACTCTCGCACAAAAAAATTAACTTTCCCTCCACCATCGCGGAACTCGAAGGCATATTTATCTATGCAGTTGGCCGCTCATATAGATTATGCCACAAGGAGCTTTTCATCAACTACCCTATGACGACATAATTCTCATGCGCTGTCCTAAAGAAGGACATCTTGTGTGCGTGCTTTTCTCGGTGCTTTGCTCGGGCTACGGCCCGTGGCAAAACACCCTGGTGCAAGGTCTTCGCAGACGCCATGCACTGCAGCAAACCTTGGAGAAAAATCCAACAAGGGATGGGAGACAACTCAGCAGCTATCATTCTCACAACTCGTAAGAAACTTGACCGCAGTGGAGAATGCGAGCATTTGCATGTGGTGTAGTTGGTCGTGGGAACAAGTCCACGACGATGGCAGGCGACGCACTGCAAGCAGATGCGCGAAGGTGCAAGCTCGAGGAGCTGAGAATAGCGACCGGCATCACTGTGTAATTGGACCAAAGGCAAGAACAAAACAGTGCGTGATGCTTAATGATTGGGATGTGTCTCACATGGGGGTGCAGGGAGAAATCATCATGCAGCATTGTTAAGTGCTGCATGCGATTGACTGGTCAAGCCGAAGGGATAGAGGGTAACGCGTCAAGCCCGGACAGGCAGCGGGGGCCTGTCCGGGTCAGGGCCTGTCCAATGCCTTGTCCGGGCTGTCCGAACCGGGCAGGGGTGGCGGGAAGGGGCGGCGACGTTCCCCAACGCACCTTAACCACTATAGACGCTCTAGGATTTTTTAGGGCCATGAGTTGTTCCAGTCCTCGAAGGCCTTGCTTCAGTCGCCACTTTCCCCCGTTGTTGCTTGCAGCTTGTTGACCATCATCACTGTAAGCAGATCTTAGACGACAAGTGGAAAATAGTGGAAAGCATTGTCCATCTGACGCCTAGGCTGAAAGATCGCGTCACAAACAGCTTGCTTGCTTGCTCGCTTCGGGTCAGGCTGGACCCGCGCCGTGGCGCCCCCCACCCTCCATACGTTTCAGAGGGTAACGGCATTGGGGTCCCGTGGACTGTTCTTCAGTCCACACGTCGGCACGGGTGGCTCACAAACAACTCTCTTTGCTTTGCTCTGGGGTATGAGCCACAGGCGGTCCCTGTGGCCCGCTCGCGGGAGCAACCCCATCCCTGATTCTCAAAGGATGGGCTAGGCTGTATATCATTGGGTGCCCTGAAAACGTAATCCCCCGTATGGGGAGTTTGTTTGCTGGCACCGGTAGATGTCCTGATGTCTTTTGGACAGTTGTAAAAAGTGTGTGCAAGAGGGGAAAAGCATGCTGAATTTCCGGCCCTGCAAGTCTTATGCATGCTAATGGCACACCATTCTGAGGTAAAAGAAGAGTTGAGCAGGTTCCCCTCAACACAAATTAAAGAGAGCTAGATGGCTTCAGAAAGACGCGTGTTCTTGTTCTCACCAGCTGCAGTAGGGTGGTGCATGGATCCGGGGTTTCCCGATATGTTTGCAGAGGTGTACGATCCTGTACTGGTCCAAACCTCGCAGCCACGCGTGCCCTGCCATTCAGTCTGTGCTCACTTTGCACACGTTCTTTGTGTGATAGCGGTCCGCATCATCGTTGCGCGAGTCCTCCAGCTTGCTTGTTGTCGCGCCGCTCTGCGTGCGGTGGTGCTGTTGGTTCTGCCGGCCGTGTGGTTCCTGGCACCCAGCCGGGTCGCTGAGGTGCCACTGCACTTGAGGGGAACCCTCCAGGGTAGGGCACCCACCACAAGGAAGCGAGCCAGGCGGACCGCCACCCCATTGGAAAACCCGTGACAGCACAACCCTTCCATGGACTGGACGGCCTTGTGTTCATCTTCGCCTTGCCAGTCCATGATGGCCCAGAAGGCATCATCGGACTCTTTGTGGCCTGGGCACCTTGCCAGCTTCTGCAGAGGGTGCCCTGCTGGCATTCCGTCCTCTCTGGTACCCTTGGACTTGTTGGTGTCTGCTGGGGTTGTACTCGAACTCGAGCTTGACGACGAGGAAGGAGAGGGGGTCTTTCCTTTCGCAGTCTTCGGGCGGTGCTTTGTAGGTTTCGCTCTTGACTTCGGCGTGGTGTGCAAACAACTCTCTCTTCCTTCCTTCCTTCCTTCTGCTGGGGATGAGTCTGCGAACAGACCCGGCCAAGGCCCCCCCTCCCTACCTTGTTGGTGGAAGAGGGCTTGTGGAGTCTGTGTTCGGGGCTGTTCCCCGCGGTCTTTGCAACATGTAGAGTGTGTTCGGCGATGCACCCCCAAAATACCCCGAACTCTAGCCCGCATCCGGGCCTGGTCCCCGCGCCCTCTACGGCCTATCCTTAGCACCTCGCCGAACACATTTCCCCATGTGGTACCTACGGCTGGTGGCGGTCCCCCGACTGTCTAGTACAAAGCAGAAACAACTGAGTGCCAAGCAACGCAGGACCACAGTACAAAGGACTTTGCTGGGGGTTGCCGCGGTTGTGGGATTTCCCCCCTTTCCTCATGGGAAGACAGTACGACGTACGAGCATAAGAAACAGACAACGAGCAATTATTTCAGGTGGGGTCCCCCTAGAATCCAAACAAAAAGGTTGCTGTAGTTGCTCATAGTTCAAGGTTTCTAACACAGTTATCGAATTGGCGGCCAAGCTCAATTTGGGTGCCGAGTGCGATGCAAGTATGCGCAGGGAGTGGGGTGCAAGTGGCACCCCGTAGGTAGTGTTCCTGGCTCTGCGGCCCGTCCGATTAGGCTTGGCTTCGCAAGCGAAACAACGTGCAGGAAACGAATTTTGGCTGCGCTCGCTCACTCACTTCATCCTCCGCTTTTTGCGTGGATCTTCTCGGAACTGAGCCATATGTGCCTGTATCCGGTAGACAGCACGCCACCGTTCATTGGGTCGAAGGTCGACAGGTTCCTTTGGTCTGGTAGTCGCGTCTTCCCCCGCTACGGTAAGGCACTCTTCTGGTAGGTCTTGTCGTCGAGAGTGGTGCGGTGGCCCCTCCGTTGGCTCCGCGGGTCTGAGTGCGAGTGTTCCGCTGCTTGTTCCGGAGTCTGAGGGTCTTCCCTCCGGTCCCCACGGCCATTGGTTGCAGGCCTGGCCTTGTCCCCCTTCGTCGCTGCTCTCGTGGTTGTGGTGGGGCTCCGGCTGGTTCTCGTCAATCTCGCTTCCTCCCCAGTCCGGTGGGGTTTCGCTAGCACTGGTTTCCTTTGTCTCACGCGGCAGCTGCGGTCTGTCCTCTGGCTTTCTGGTTTCCCCCTCCCCCTCTTGCACCGGAGGGCTGCGGGCTCTTTTGTGGCGGTCTTCTCCTCGACGGTGTGGTCGTCTCCCCCCTTGGTTCTTCAGGCTGCTGGGTCATGCCTGCGTCGGGGTTCTCCGTTCTCGCACGGATTTTCCGGCGAATTGCTCTTGCTCGGCGCAGCTTGTCGTGCACCTTCTCGGGAAAACGTGCAGTGTGAGCTCGGTTCTCGTCGGCGACGTCGGGAAGGTACTTGTCGAATATCCGTACAAGTCTGTCGGCTTTCCCCCCAAGTTTGCAGCGCTTGAGGAACCTTTGCCGATATTTCTCATACTCCTTGCTCTCCTGTTGGTCGAGGAGCTCCCCCGTGCTGTGGTGGACGAAGTCCCCCTCTTCTGTTTGGCGAATGTCTCGCCCTATCCATCTGTCTATGTGCAGCCCCTTTCTCGTCCTGAACTGTGTCATTTCGTCCAAGTTGGCCCTCTCCGTCATTCCCCCGGGGGGTTCCGGGTGGGATTCCTCGTCTTCCCGAAGTGCAGGGATTTGTGGCGCTGGCTTTGGTCGTGGCTTTTGCTTCGCTCTTGTTGGTGGGGTGGTCCCCCGAGAGTCCGAACCATGTAAGCGGCATTGTGGATCGGCTCGCCCGTGGTGCTTGCGGAAGCCAGCGGTGCAGACCCCTTTGGCGTAGCGGCAGAGTTTGCATATCTTGGGCGGCCGCCCCCATCTCCTCAGCCATTGGTGAACTTCGCTATCTCCCCGTCCCTGCCACTATCACGATCACTGAGTCGAAGAACTCCCCCACCCAGCGAGGGAATACGGTGTGATCGCCGTGGCAATGAAGGCAAAAAGGCGGTCGGTGGAGATCTGCGCCCCCGTCCTCTGTAAAGCGCTATGGAGGAAGCTCTTGCACTTGCTAGGTCGCCCCCAAGGAGGTAGAACTTCAAACTTGCCCTCCGTGGGTATGGCTCGCTTGCACCTAAGCCTGCCGGAGTTTTCCAGAAGCAAAGCGGCAGCAGATATGTGTGCTCAAGCACCGCTGGGAAAGGTGTGAAGTCTCCCCCAAGGTGAACAGCCTTGGGTCAACCCCACACATCTCCCCCGATGCAAGGAGGCGGCACAAGCCTCCAAGCAAAGGTGCAGTACTTGAGCCAAAATGGCTACAACTCTCACTCTCTCTCTCTCTCTCCATTCCTTCCTTCGCGACGTTCGGAGGTTAGGACTGTTATCTGTCGGGACATGCAAAAAAAAACGCTTCCGTGATGCAGCCCATCACGATGATGAGGAACAGCATCTGGCATGCCATTGCAAACTGGTCGAACCTCGTCCGATTCGCAGGGAACTCTTGGTCATGATGCGCAACAGTATTCTAGGGATGGCAGCCGCCGGTTCTGGCCGAGGGGCTTCGTGGAGTAGCCCACCCTCGGCCTGGAATTTCAGCTAAAGCAGCGTGGCGGAAGAGTTCATCGACTTGGGCAAATTTGCACCGCAAGGCCCGGACAGCTTGCCCTGTGCCGACATCTTGAAGACGACGATGAGCGGAAAGATACCAAGGAACACCTTCGCTTTGCTGAGTGCACATTGACATGAAGAGAGGTGTCTTGGCGAACCCACCTCTGCCCGCTCCCAGAAAAGGCTGACATCCACCTTCAAGGCTGCGACATGCGGACGGGACTTCCCCCTCGTGGCGAAACATCGCAATCAGACTCGCACACTTGCCGCACTGGTGCTGGCAGGCAACAGTGTAGATGGCAAAGGCCACCGAGGAGATGAGGCCGAGCATAAGCATGATGTTCACCACCTGGGGGTTCGGCCGAAGCGGCGAAGCACAAGCCGACTCGCTGGAGCTCCAGGCGTAGTAGCGCGAGGCACGGCGGATGAGCAGGCCGCACATCACCTCGCGTCTCGCGTGAAAAAATTCCTTTTCCATGGGTTGCCACAAAGTCATTGAAATCCCAGCAGCCGTGTCTTGGATGCTTGGGGCATCGTGCTTGGTCAGTGTGCTGAAGGCAGGATCTGGGCAGATGTACCACTCATCCAGCCTCGGAGATTGGACGCGAAGGAGCTCTAGACTCTAGCAGGGTGAAATCAAAGATTGCGGCAAATGGACAGCTCTCGCTGGCCTACTTCCCGAAGTGGGCTGTCTCCTGCTCACATGCAAAGCCGTGCTGGATTGAGGCCGAGTGGCGAAAGGCCCTCATCCACCTTGCTCGACGGGGGAATGAACACGGAAGTCTTCGCTGACGCATGTGATACAACACAGGGCTTTTGAGAAGGAACAAAAGGGTGGAAGAGGCATGGTCAGCCCTAGAGCGTCCCTGCTGCGAACACTCATCCCTAGAGTGTCCCTGCTGCGAACATGTCTAGAGTCTAGAGCTTACGACGCGTCAAAGTGGGCCTCGCAGTACTGGAAGAGGAAGGAGCGGTTGCGAGCGCAGCCCTCTTCCTGAGGCATAGCCATGTATGTGGCTTCGGAGGAACACCACCCGGCCTTCAGCGACACAGTGATCGCCAGCCACTGGCAGTCAAAAGGAAAATGACGCACTTGCTGGTCCATTCCTGGTCATGCGCCGGAGTCAGATACGAAGCAA
The DNA here is from genome assembly GCA_003297005.1 of Symbiodinium sp. clade A Y106. NCBI lineage: Eukaryota > Dinophyceae > Suessiales > Symbiodiniaceae > Symbiodinium > Symbiodinium sp. clade A. The sequence goes on from BGNK01003644.1 coordinate 17,091, forward strand.
CCTTCTGCCTTCCCTTCAGCTCCGGGCTCAGCGTTGCGCGGAAGAGCATCTGAACCTTTGCTGGCACCGGCATGCACCATGCTAATTCTCTATTTGGAGCTTCATTTGGACGGGAAAGTTCCCCTTGTTTCATCGTTTCTGTCTGTCATGTGCTGATCATGTTTATCATTTTCCGGTCTCAGAAAGCGAAAAGCAAGCGAAAAGAGTTACCATCATAAAGACTGAAAATGTCTGGATCCCTTTGTAGGTCAACCGTTCCAAGACCCTCTTTCACCAAACGACAGAACGATGGAAAAGGATGTACAACTATTGGATACACCACAAGTAGCGGAAACGATGAAGTTGTCATGACGTGATAAGTGACATGACATGATAAGACGTTGATGAAAAGCTCTGATAACAAATCACAATGAAAAAACAAAAAGAACAGACGAATTTAAATGGAACAGAAAAATGCAAACTCGCGACAGCCACGTGCCCGGTCTTCGGGTTCACAACTTCGGGAGCCGAGCTCCTCAGAAGGGAGGCTTAGCTCAGCGCACGCCCCAGTGTCCCGCAGTGTGTCCCTGTGCGTCCCGTCCTGTCAATCACCTCAGCTTGGATGGCGTTCCTTGGTGCGACAAAGATCGCCGGTGCTGACCACATCGAAAAGCCCACTCCTACGTCGCTACATCCCATCAGGTCGTTTGCACTCGGTTGCCCAGGCACGTGATGGCAAGGGAAGGAACTTTCAGCTCTTTAGCCTCGCAGAAGGTCTGCACTCGAAGGCCAGGCATTTGCTGAGGAAAAGGCTCACAAACGACTCGCCAACGACTCTCTTGACGACCGTGAAAAAAAACAGGCCCGTTTGCTGCGCCTTCTTGCCCTTCTCCAGGCCTGCTGCGCTTTCGTCCAGCCATTCCTGAGCAGATTGCAGCTCCCAGCGAAGGGAATGGCCAACAAGCGATGCAACATCAAGCGATGCTCGATGCTGTCGGGTCTCTAAGAAGACTCGAAACTTGCATTCGAAGGTGGCTTTCACCAGGTCCACATTGCGGATCAGCCAAATCCGGAAAGCAATGGAAATCACCTGACTTGGCATCGGCGTGGGAGCTTGCTTTAGTATTCACAGACATCGGCGAACCCGGCCTGTGTCTCCGCAACTTTGGAATCCTGGTTCGTGAAGGCGCGGAGCTCGGAACCTTCACAGACATTCTATATCATTGAAATTCTAAAAACCAGGAACCGAAATCAGCTCGTTCCAGCACTTCTGATCAGTGCAAGTTTCTAAGACAATCGGTCAATGCTCCGGTACCGGCAGGAACACAGTGACTCAGAGGCTATGCCAAACCGGACGGTGCCATGCAGTCACCCAATAGCTGACCTGAGCCTCTCCACCTAACCACACCAGTGATCGGAGGCCTCGCGAGTACTGTGGTGTCAAGGGCAGCTCGGAATCCCTGTTGCCGGCCGTCATGCTCTCAACTTGTTGAACCTGCTGGAAGCTTCGGGGCCAGGAAGCCGCGAAAATAGAATTACTGTTGCAAGTCAGCACATGACGTTTCGTTTGCTCGTGTTCCAGCACTGGCTTCACGAAGCATCTTTAAAGACAGCGCCAGGGAAGTAATAGAAAGAAACACTCCGAAATCGCGCAAAGAAAAAGTGTGATCCTGACTTGCCCTAAACCATAAAAGCGCAACAATGAACCCAGTCACCCAGATGTGACCAAAATTTATAATGGACTACCGATACCAAAGGATATTAGTTGTAAGGATAGGAACGTCATGCAATGTAATGTATAGCAAGCCTGGCCGGGCATGCACACTGCAGCCGAGCCGCACAAGCAACTAAAAACCCAATGTGTCACACATATTTGGGAATCTTGCTGACGACAGGCAGAACCAGCTTGAATCACAAAACAAGTTTACTCACCTCTCCGAGACAATGTAATGCGGGCAATCCTGGTCAGAACTCAAATATCAAGGCGGAAGATTGCGCAAGGGAGGTCTCTTCGAGATCTGGCATGACGTGTTTTGTCTGGCAGAGCCCTTCATCAGGCCACGTGGTAGCGTTTTTGCGGCAGAGGCCTCGCCCGAGGAGAGTTGCCGTGGGGAACGGCCTGAGATGAGAGGTATTGTGGCTTCTGACAGGGCCGCTGGTCCGGAGGTAAAGCGGCTTCAACCAATCCCTAGTCGACTCAAATTTCTCACACATCCCGCCAGGTCGTGCAAAGCATTTACGTTGACGTGTGTTATCGGGCTGTTAGGGCTGTTAGGGCCTCTCCCTCTTCAGTGCTCAGTCGCTGAAGCGTGGCATCAGCCCTGAGCTGATGCGCTGCGGCAGGACGAGACCAGATCTCATCCTCGGCTTCAGGTAGCCACCGTCACTGGTCGCCCGCAGAGCTACGAAGATACCGAAGGCACCGAAGCAAAGTGAAAGTCCAAGAAGCGCCAGCCTGGCCCCAAGCAGCTCAGACCTTGGCTACGCAGAGAACCGAGCCCTGGCTCTTGACACCTTCCACATCCTTCCACTCTTTCCTCTTTCCGCTGCATTTCCCCTCCGAGACGCTTCTTGCGATGGATGGCATAGAGCACAAAGCAGAGATTCCACAACACCTAGGCTGCAACAGAAGATCAGAAGATTGGCAAGGTAGAAGCGCCGCTCACAACATGTCTTGTGCTGCTGTTTGTCAGTTTGTCATGTCGAACAATCTTCTGAGTGGCCCATAGAGCTGCCAATCCGACCAGCAAAGCCCGCTCGATCTCCTCGCGAGGCTTGGTCAAGCCGAAGCCACGTTTGACTGGACTCGACTGGCCTCAAGACTCCTAAGTCGACGTGGAGTCTGCTGGCAGGGACGCTGACAATGTGAAGAGACAGAGTAGGAGGAGCAGGAGGAGCACGAGGAAGAAGGTACGACGGCTAAGGCGCTTGAGAAACCATGCCCTAGCCAGTGGAAGCCTGGAAGCAAGTGGGCTCGGAAGAAATTCCGGTCCTGGAGAAAGCATGCTCTGCTGGAGTCTTTGCTCAGATAGTAGCATCCCATGAACGTTCCCACCTGAGTCTCGACAGTACCGGGCACCAGATTCACTTGCCGAGTTTTTGAGGATGTGGAGTGGAAGGTTTCCCGGCAGATCCGTTATCTTGCAAGAAATTCAACACTACGCAACTCAACACCTCCTGTCAGCAGCCCCACGGCTCACTAGCCTAGCATTGCCTGCTGAGTGCGACTTCGGGGTGTTAGTCTAGTCCGGACCGCACTTTCGACAGCTTCGTGCCCTTTGACAATTGGAACATCCCTCACATTTTGGCACCAGGCAATTAGGCACGCCAGCATCTGGCAGGAGATCAGGTAGATGTCGAAGGGTGTCCAATGCTGCACCTTGCCAACTTTCACAACCGCGACATCCTGAATTCATAAAGAATGGACGTAGGATCGTTCTTATCAATTTGCCGCACATAGCCGGAGCCCCAAAAGCGGCCACTCAGAAACTAGGTCATACTTTGTCTGCACGAGAGCCACCTTGGGCAGACGATGCTCCACAGAAAAGCGAAAGGTGGTCTGAGTCAGCACAATCTTCAAGATGTCCACCAACCTGGCGTATGGAAGATCGCATTTTCAGCCTCGCTACCAGCCTCAAAGCTTGGAGACAGCGGAAGATGCCCACAGGTGCCCTAACCAAGCTGAAACTGAAAGTTACAAGCAGGGTACTAGACCACCCGTCCGTGCCTCTTCGTAAATTCCGACGACCTCGGATGCTGCATCACCGCAGCAAGTCGCATTCCACGCTCTCGCACACATACCATCTTCGCCGACATGTATGCAAGCTGAGGTGTTTTTGCAGAGGTCTGACACGCCCAAGTCACGGCAGGACGAAGAAGGAGAACATCAGTGTCGACAGAAACCAGTAGATGCTGAGAACCTGCAGGAGTTCGACTGACAGGAGTGCAAAAGTGCTGCTGACAGGAATGCAAAAGTGCTGCGGCAGACCGTGCAAAATCCAACCTGGTTTGGGAACAACCATTAGGGGCATGATTTCGTAAGTCTGCGCACGTAGTGTGCATCAGCGGCGATGAGCTTGGCAAGCGAATGGCAGGCTCTCATCTTACCCACAACGTTCACTGAGACCGAAAATGCTGCCTGCTTGACATAGAAACCTGCTTGACGCTCAGCGAGGAGACACACCTCAGAAGCAGCACAGAAGGTACTCAGGTACTCATTGGACGCACTGGTAGCTCGCGAGGAAGTTCCGGTATCTGCAAAGAAGTAGCGCCACATGCTCAAGACACACTTAAACTTCATTGCTACAAGCACCCCCGGGAAACCCGCCCTGGAGGTGTTGGCTAGCCGTTAGGAGTACCTTCCTTCGACTGGTCGGCCTTGACTTTCTGCTTCGGCATCTCATCAAAGGAAGGTGCCAGCGCAACCACCGAGTCCTCGAAAGCCAAGGTGTCAAGACTGTGATTGACGGCTGGGATGGCAACTCATGCACAGCGTTCCTGCAAGGAAGCTTTGACGATCTGTTTGGAGTTGCAAGGCCAGTGGCGATATTCCACAAGCACTTCATCACACCAAACACTGGTTGCCATCGCTGTACATAACTCCCTCGTCTTCAACACTGTGACGTGGGCATGAAGCCTTAGCACCAGAAGAAATCAGACAGGTGGAACGACACCCTTACTTGAGATGTGCCCAACTTTTCACTTCAGGAGGTGACTCGTGGCATCTCGTATGCCGAGCAGAGTCACCGGCCGCCGGGCATGGTCACCGGCATCTCCGCAACACGCAGCATACATTGCGGTCATTGCCGAGTCATTGCGGTGTTTAGGCCCCGGGAAAGCGAAAGTGCCGGGAAGCATGTTGACAGCCACGACGGTCAGCGGGAAATTTCACTTTGTATCCCATGTCTTTGACACCAGCAGAGAGCACCAATGGAAGCAACCGCCGGTTCGGAGCCTTCGGCGGTCGCGTCTCCCAAAGTGTTTCGCATTTGAAGGCGGTACACAGTCCCTAGGCGCATCCCTGGATTTGGCTTCAGAGTTCTCAATTTTGTGGGAGCGGAGCTTGAAGCTTGGGGGGAGGAGACCACCACCGGGGAGGGAATGTGGATCGTCCGCCCCCCCCCCCGCTTCGTCGGGCGGTGGTGGTAGCCAGGCTCAGGCAGTGAAGACCAGGTTGCGGAGAACTATCGATTTGTCTTGACCTTCGGAAGAACCAATATCCTACAGATTCGAGAGCACGGACGATCTTCAGAAGCTCTGAGGGAAGACGGAAGAGGGCCCGAGGTCCTGCACATTCCAGCCGTCCAAGCTCTTGGACTGGTCCTGGAAGGCAGAAGGCTTACAAGGCTTACAAGCTCTAGGTCCAGGTTGGGAGCGGCGCACATAGCAAGGTCTTGGATGAAAGCAAAGGACCCCGAATGACCCGAAGGGATTTTACAAAAGGCATCAGCCTCCGGTGCCCTTGTGCAGGCTCTGAGGACCCTGCAGCAGCATCACAGAAGCTGGGGGCCAGCTCGAAGCCTGGAGCAGGATGCGCAAAGCCGTCTTCTAGCTTGATTAGTTGGCCTCCTGCACGGATTCTGCGCGATTTGGGACTCGGGACTTGGAGTGCACACTGCCCGTGCAAGGCAAGTGCTAGTGCCACTGTCGGATCTGCAGCCCGGATAGTGCCGTAAAACGAACTGTAGCAACAATCGCAACGGCCTTCACAGTCTACGAGCTGCATGTCCACGACCAGACGCTGGCCTCTCCACAGAGCTGAGCAGCATCCCGAGTTCCCTGAACCTGTGTTTCTCCACTGGAGATGAACTGAAAGACGTCATCACCCGACTAGAGTCAAGGCTGCTTCAAGGGTGTCTCAATGGGACGTTCTGACTTGGGTTATCACCCCAAGCGATTCCCTCAAGGCCGAGATGCAGTCGAAGGGGAAGCTGTCCAAGCAGTAGTCCTCAGCCGTCAGCAACATCGTGGATCCCCAACTCTTGTACTGAACGACAAGTCCAAAAGTACAGTGTTCAAGTCTCGTTGTGGAAGACGGCGTTGATGTGCAGACGGCACGTGATGCGACCCGTCTTCTCGTCCAGAACCTGTGCTTCAACAGAACCAGTGACCCTATCATCAGGTTACCCATTACAAGGAGTGCTTCAGATGCCTCTGCAAGCCTCTGCAAGGCAAGACTGTTCAGTTGCTAGACAATGTGGCTGCATTGTCTCTGTCAACAGCTGCCTCTCATCCTGTCGCTGCAGCCGATCGGTCCACACTTTAAACTCCGAACTAGCCCAGCTGCGATGACATCCGAGTACTCTTCCAAGGCAACCGTGATGGCATTTCGCACGCTGAGATTTGGCACAACCTCAGCCGAAGAAGGTTCCGACATCGTTCGGGATGCGGCAAGGCAGAACAGTGGCCGTGAATGCCAAAGAAATGCCATGTCTTCTTTCCCAAAAACAACTGTGGGTTGAAAACAAAATTGACGGCGCCTGCCCTCTTTCGGGCATCCTCTTCTGAAACCCCGGCTGGGTGCATTGCCACCACCCTGGTCCGTTCTTTCTGAATCCCCTTGCTCAGGCTGAGGGCGATGTGACCGGCTCCGGCTTTTTGGAGCTCCTGGCTGAGTCGGCGAATTTCCGAATTGAATCCGATTCGCGCCTTTGCTCGTGCGGTAAGTGCCGCTACTGCGGCCACACGCGCATGTTATAGAAGGTATGCCCTCCCCCAACTCTTTCAGACAAAGCAACATATCATTATCGCATCATTGCGGTGCTTACACTCTTGCTACAAGTAGCAGCAACAGTTGCATTGAGACCCTCCGACCTTGTGGGAAATCCGGGTGGCTTGCGGCATGCCCACCGCGGCCTCCCGGCTTCTCAAGCTTCAGAGTTTCGGCGTTTGGGGGACTAGGTTGGCCCTTTCCATCACGGAAGCTGGCTCCCCACCTGATCCACCCACTCCATGATCACGTGGAACTTGGCCATGAAACTCGCGGCGGCGACATCAATGTCCGACACCAACCAGAATTTGACCTTAGAGTCAAAGCTCAGGATTCCTTGTTTGGACCGCTTGATGCAGAGATGGTCAGCTGCAAGCAAACCAATCTACGTGTACGTCGACCAAACTCGTTGCAGCCGGACGACCCCAAGCTTCACAGTCACGATGCCGCCCAGCCCGTCGGATGACCTGCATGGGTTGCACGGGGTTGCACGAACCTGCCTCTCTTGCTCGCCTTGCCGATGCTTTCAGGCTTTCAGGCCTGCTGGTCTTGCGAACGGTGTTGAGAGGCCTCTTGCCAAGCGGGTCCGACGGCCTGCAGGCACCAGATGGCATTAGCAGATGCCATAGCATGTGCAAAAAGCATTCAGCCCTCACCTTCTCAGAATCTCCAGCTGCTCTGCGAGATCCGGGTCCGGGTCAGCCTCAAGTCTGAGGCCTCGCAGGGGGTGTGCTTTTCAAACGCACCAGAACTCCCCGCTGGCGGTGACCTGAGAGGCTGTGCGGCAACCGGCCAAGGCCCAGGGATGCGGCCTGCGCCAGTGCCAAATGCCGACTTTCACCCGACTTAGGCAATCTTCTGTGCCTTGGATGAGTTGCGGCGCACGTGCCAAATGGCCTCGGAACTTTGCAGCAACATCTGTCCCGTGCGATGCAGTTCGATTCTATCACCACGGACCAAGATCCAAGCCCGAATGTTCAGTGCCAGCCATGTCAAGCAGAACAGCGAACCAGCGACTCGATCCACCACGGTCAGCACCTGGTGCTCAGGTTGCGCAATTTCTACCCATAGCCAAGCTGCTTTTCCCTCGAGACCTCGAAGTTGAGCCACGGCAGCTCCAACTGGCTAAGGAAGTCCTCGTAAGCCGCCCCCGTTGCAACAGTGTCTCAGTTGACGGATGCTGAAGCCAAGCGTCAAGGAATGCTGTGAAGAGGCCGATGCTGAAGAGGAGTCCAAGACCTTCGACGGTGTGGGGGAATGGGAGATGGATGGAGATGGAGCATGCGTGGGAAGGCGCCACACAGTCTAAGCCGCTTGCTGTTCAAGGCCACCTTGTCGTAGGCCGTGATGCAGACCACACGGGGCATCTTGCTTGAGACCGCGACCTGCAAGGAATGGGTGAAAGAACCTGGCTCGAACCTTCTCCAAACATTCCAAACTCGCAAACCTTTGCGACGTTCTGCACGACGAGGACCCCCACCATCACCTTGCCGCGCTCCTTGAAGTCATTCCTGCAATGTCACGAGGTACGACGGGCCCGAGGCACCCGGAGCCTGACAAGCCTCACAAGCGATCTTCCTCTTCCTCCCGCTCTTTTTTCGGGGCTGCGAAAACTTCAGTGCTAGCAGAGTGTGAGATCGCAGGGAATTTCGGGGCTTCGGCAAGCTGAATCGAAAATGCTGCCCTCAAACCCTTCCCTGCTGCTGCTGAGAGGCACATCCAAGGCGTAGACAAAGAGAATAAAGGTTGACCAGAGGCACATAGACAGAAGGCTTGTCACATAGTACCGGGAGAACCTTGAGTCCCGACCAGGAGAAAGAGTCAACAGCATCAGACGGGAGTGGCACATCGTTTAACTGTGATGCCGTTGCGCGTGGCACATGCAAACTGACCCCTTCGGTCGAGAGAGATCGAGCTTCACGACTGCAGCCGCTAGCCGCTAGCCTATTGCGAGAGTCTGAGGCCGTGAAGCCAAGGCACCGCTGCAGCTCGAGGCCAAAAACCGCCTTCGAAATTCCTGAGTCCACTGTGCTCAAAGGCTCAAATCAACTTTCGTGCGACTGCAAAGCTTTCGGGCCTGTGATGCGGTAGGAAGCACCGAAGACGCCAAGCTCGGCCCACTCGCCCGTCTGGCACAGCACAGAAGGGTTCGGACGCACGCTGATCGGAGAAAGATCGGCACCCCAAACCTTCAGTCTCAAGATTTGGGCCCTCTGTTGTTTCCGGTTCAAAGCGATTTTTGCCAGGGTCTTCGAACTGGCTTCCACGCAAACGCGCAAAGCTACTCGGCCTTGGCTGTCTTGTCCTCATTGGCTTGCAAGTCCATTAGGACCTTGAGCAACCGAAAGGATAGAGCAAGTTTTTGGAATCCAAGACACTCGCATGTGCGAACAACAGCTCCCCGAGGAGCTTGCAGAAATCACGTCGCACTCAATTCAAGTCGGGCAGCCATGTGACGCGCGCGGTCCGCGTGACTTGGGAGCATCAACACCTAGATGTTGGGCCCAAGCTAAAGTAGGATTGTGTTTCTACGACCACATGCATCATCATGCATATGATCATATGTAGACGTATACTTGCACATACATTGCATCTACAACATGTACGCGCACAGGTACACTGTAGGTGGGAAAACCGTGTCCCTTAAGGGACGTGGAGTAAAACCCACCGAGGAGAGGAAAGCCCGGCAACACAGATTGCGGCTATGCCGCCCCCCGGCCAGACATGTACATATTTGCTTTGTCTACGGCTGCAGACGGATGCAGTCACAATGCCAATTACAATCACAGCAATCTTGCGGTTCTCATCCCGGAAGATTCCCTGCATCGGTACCGGAAGCCTGGCAAGAACACAATACAAAGAAAGCAGAAGACACAAGAAATAAAACCCACACCGGAGCGAAAGCCCCTCACCGAACCCCAACATCAGCAGCCAGCCACTAGAGACCATCTGAGAAAAAGCCGAGCTTCTACAAAGAGCGATTGTTGATCCCATGGGAAATTCCTGAGCTTGGTGTTGCCGGGCAGATCCAACAGCGTCAGGCAAGCTTCAGGCTGAGCGGCGACAAGTTGAACATGAGAAGCACTTGGGCTTTGATCTTCAGATGGCAAGTAACGTGTCCTTAGGTGACAGTGTCGGGGCTGCCAAAGTCTTGTTCGAGGACGCTGACACCGCCTTCGGCCGAGCTTCCAGTCGTCTCATCGACTACCCGCCCGGACAGGAAGGTAATGTTTGTGCCTTACAGGTGGTGCAGACGAAGCGTTTGTAACTACGAGGAGTTGCTCTGAAGCTCTGCTGGGCGGCTCTGTGCGTTCTGGACCGTCAGCTTTGGTTGGCCCAACTCTTTGCACCTACAGTACACTGCGAATTGATCCACATGTTGTGCTACCCCGTTCCTCCCAAACAAAAGCTCTCCGAACTTTTTCTGCCGTCTTCGGAAGCGTACAGGCGAAAGCCGTCTGCTTTGCTCCCGTTGGGAGAGCCGTCGGACCACTTGTTTCGAAAGGCTGTAGCAAAGAAGGGCGCCAAAGAAAGAAGTTGGCACCAAGCGCAAATAGCCAAAACAAGCCGAGGTAAAAGGCAATGAAAGCTGCGTCACGACCGCAAAACATGAGGGAGCATGTTGTGCTACCCCGTTCCTCCCAAGCAAAAGCTCTCCGAACTTTTTCTGCCGCCTTCGGAAGAGTACAGGCGAAAGCCGTCTGCTTAGGCTCCCGTTGGGAGAGCCGTCGGACCACTTGTTTCGAAAGGCTGTAGCAAAGAAGGGCGCCAAAGAAAGAAGTTGGCACCAAGCGCAAGTAGCCAAAACAAGCCGAGGTCAAAGGCAACGCCAACCATGGTGGCCTTCAGTCCAGCTCCAACCATCACTTCTCTGCCAGTCGGCCGCGAGGGCGACGAGCACTGAAAGGTGACCCACCGCCAGAGGAGGTCAGAAGACCGCCGCAAGCCCGGCGAGCAGCGGAGAGGGGCGTCACTGGTTCAAAGCGACAGTGGCAACGGCAACATAAATCGCAGCCGCCGCTTTGATTTTTCGAATTGGTGTTGAGAGCCGTAATCGCACCGACCTCCTGCAGATAGTACTCCAAGGTGGCCTGGTGCTTCAGCCTCATTCGCCACTGTATGTCAGCTATGCTGATCCCGCTCTGTAGCACCAGACAGCTCCGCCTCCGCGAAGCCCGCCTGGCGTGAGGCGCAAAGCAGGATCAACTGCCAGTACAGCCAGCAGCTTGTTCCAGCGGTATCTGTTGGCTGAGGGAGTCTTAGGAAACAACTTCTGCCCAGACTCCACGTCCTGAAAAGCAGCGACAATGATCCGTATAGCCGTTCGGTCAGTGATCTTCAGTTGCTGAACTCGTCCTCGCCCTCTCGTAGAGGTCTTTGAGGCGCCCAGCCTCAAGAAGACGTCGTCGCCCTGATCCCAAAGATCAGCTCCTGGCAGCAGCAAATCGGATCTCATCGTCGCCAGCACCTCACCGATTCTTCCCAGTCCGTAGAAAGCCAGCAAAGTCACTCCAGCGAACGCCCGAAACCCTGCGCACCAGGCGAGTGCCACAATGGCTTTTACAATGGGCTTCGGAATGGGAACCCTGTGGACAGGAGGCTCAAGGTGTTCCCAGCGGCTGACAAGTTCCCAAACAATGTTGCTCAGCGGCTTCAGATGCAGATAATGCCTCTGCGCGGCCAGCACAGCGTGCCGCAGCTCATGCAGGGATCCACCTGTCTTGTAGAGCCAGTTTCCATAGAGCACTGGCGCCCGGTACTTCGGGCGGGCCCTTTTGATCACAGGCGAATCGGGCGAGCCACCGAGGCTGGGCTTACCCTTCTTCACTTTTTTGGCTGTGCCTTCGGTTTGGCCCGGGTGCGAGACTGGCCTTCCTCCTCCTCCTGAGCCGTTCCGTGTGGCGCACGGTTGCGGGACAGCTTGTTGCGTTTCTCTGCGAACTCCGTCTGCTCGCGAAGATAGGATATCGCTAGCTCGGCCCAGCGACTGTCCAATAGCCTTGAGTGGACCTGCTCGTGGTCCCTCGTCTCGCGGAGACGAAAGCTGTGCATCGGGATCGCCGGCTCCAGGGACAACTCGGAGGCTAGCGTCCAACCCCCTTTGTCCACACCGACCTGGTCCAACATGAGGATCAGCACACTCAATCGCACTTCGGTCTCCTCGTACTTTCCCATCCTGATCGCATCCAACGCTCCTGCTGCCGCCCAGGCTGTGGGTGTTGTATGGACCGATGTGCGAGCGGTGCTCCACCCACGACCTGGCCGATGTCAGGGGAGGGACCCCCGGTTGCGATATGCCCAGCAGGTCCTCTGCGATGTGAGCGGCAATGGTCCTCGAGATCAGTCTCGCATTTTCTGTCAAAGCCTGGCGTAGAGCTCTCCTCGCAGCGGCGTCCGCCTGGGGGCCCCGCTGCTGTCCCGAGCGCTCCCGCTTCCCGACCTCACTCCGTGGGCATCTAGCTTCGACTGTCCGTTTGCTGGTTTCTTGTCCTTCGCCAATGTCTCCACCACCTGTGTCAGCCTCTGCAGCACGGCCTCGAGAGGGTTCGCCGGAACGGCCTCCTGCACAGGGCGGAGATGGCAGTTGATGACCGCCATCGTTCGGACTCGGACAAATCCAGCCCACCTCGGGCCGCAACGGCGCGGCGCCGACTAGTCTGTCCATCTCTGCTGACACCAGCATCCTGCGCGGCCCTGGCCACGCCCGGATCCAAGTTGAGATACACGTTTCCCTTCGGCTGCACCGGGGGATCGCCAGGCCTCTTCTCGGCCTGGGCGCGGCCTTTTGGCTTCGCGGTCATCAGCGGTGGGGCCTCGACTTGGGCGGGCTGCGGCCGCGCATGTCTCTCGCTCCATCATCACCTTGAAGCCCGAGCCTATCTTGGCCATGGCATCCTCCAATGTCGTGAGCCGCTCCCCCAACTGGGCGGCCGGTTCGGCGCCCATTGCTGCTGACTCGGCCGACTGAAAAGCGAAGATGTCGTTCACAGCATTGTACAAAGCCATTGCATGTGGGAGCAGAGGCTGCCCATGAGCGTCCACTCGGAATCGGTTTCTGTGCTCACGTAGTCCACCGCTTCCTCCAGACCGGGCTCGAGCAGTCCTACCCAGATTCGCAGCTTGGCATCGGTTAGCGCTGCACCCCGATCTTCGGCTCCTACGGCCGCCACCTCTAAAGCTGATACCTTCAACAGGGAAGCTTGGGCAGCAACCGCTTGGGCGGCCGCTTGTGCCAAACCGCACCTGGGACGGCCACCAAACACCGGCCGTTCTGCACAACCAGACTTGTGATCTCGCAGCTCATCTGCGCTCTGCCTTCGCTGGCCGGCGCTCGGAGGATCCCCGTCACATACTCGTGGTCTGGGCCAGCATCGGTCAGAAGGCAGTAATCCCTGAGATTCCCGGCATCGTCGCGTGCAGCTTGCTCCTCCTGCTCCTCTACGTCCACTTCGCCAGCTGCCCCTTCGGCAGCCATCAGAGGTAAGTCGGAGTGCCGAACTGGCCGACGTCCAGGTCAGCACGAGTAGGCAGACCAACAAGCACTGCAGCCCCAAGATCCGACCCTCGTTTGGTGAGGGCTTTGACAGGGGCGTACGTCGAGTACACCCGAGGTCGTGGCCCTCAAAATCCCGCAGCACCAACCACAGCCGAGATTGCGGAAGGCGGTCACGGCCTGATGATCCTCGGTATGAACCAGAAAGGGCTCTCACCACCACAATCCTATCTCCCTGCAGGCAGCGTCTCTCTCGCTGCGGGGTGGAAACGAAGTCTCTTCCACCACTGGCCGAGCAACAGAGCTCGGGGGCCCACGGCCCGGCAAGGGGTACACTGGCAAGCCTTCGGCTTGGCTCGGTACTGTGGTCTCGATTGGGCGCCTCGCTTCTGACGAGGGACCTGGCTCCGGCGAGCGGTGCAATTGACTGCTCCGAGGGGTGCGCACTAACTCAAAGTCTCCCTCCTCCACACCAATCAGCAGCCTCAGCTGTCGGACCTTCTCCTGCAAACGGGCAACTTGCTGCTCAAGGAGCTCAATCCGAGCTTGCATGCGGGGGTGAAGGCTGAGGATGGCCTACGCTGCTTGGGCTTAGGGTGGGGTTCCTGGCCAGTGGGCCTTGCACACGGGTAAGGTCCTAGGGCCAAGCAGCAAGCCTAGCGGAAGCCGCGTAGAGAGATTAAAGGGGCGCCCGCAGGCGAGCACACGGGCTGGCCTAGGCTTCCGCCCGAAAGAACCCTGTAAAGGGAGGCCTCGGTAAAAAGGAAGCGGGCCAGCCGCCTCAGCACCGCCGCTCGCAGCAGCCACAGAAACTCCAGCACCGGGATTAGAACCACCCCATACCGATCCCAAGAAAGAGAGAAAGACAGATAGGAGGAAGATCAGGACAGGGGAGGCAGTCCGAGAAAGGAGGAGGTTCAGACAGGAGTCTTGACAGGAGGGCCAGGACACTTCCTGAGCTGAGACCGGCCCCTGAAGCTAAGGCCAGGTCTCGCATCCGACTCGACCCTTGAAAGCTGCGTCACGAACGCAAAACATGAGGGAGCATGGCCTGGACCGCCTAGACCCTCCATCACTCTCCCATCATTGCGTCATTGCGCCTTTTGGCATCGAGGGCCATGCTGCTCGAGCAGGCCTTTGCACGTTCATCGAGCCAGGCCAATCGGACCTTGCTTGTGAAGAGCTCGGGTTAAAGGAATGCTTCTCAGCTCCACGGCCATCGGAGATTGTTTCTTAAAACATGATGACTAAACTTATGAAATCGTGATCGGGCTGTCAAGCAGGGCATTGATCTGAGCGGCCTCGAAGACACAGGTAAAGTTAGCGGCCGCCGGATTGATTCCAAAAACGTGCTGGAAGTTCACCTCCAGCAGCACGGCCTGAGCAGGGGGAAAATCAGTGTTGACGGTAAGCCACTCGCACTGGCTGTCATCCCACCCAAGTTTGCATCGAAAGGGAATGAAGCATGGCAGCAAAGGCCATCGGTGGGTCGCTCAGAACTGACCCTTTCAACACAGATCTGCACCCAAGGTTGGATCAACTGTTGCACTGCAGTACTAGCATGCCAGCCATCCGAACCCGAAAGGGCGCATACTTCCACGTTCTGCACCGTGCCGGTGCCTGTGGGTCGACAGCAATTTCCGGCATCCTTGGCTGCCTCAGCTGGGAGGTCTCTACTGGTCACCTCAGAATCCCCCAACTTAGTAAAGTTTACCTCGGCCCTCTAGACTCTACTAGACTCTCTAGACCGAGCTGCCGAGACATGATGATGGCTTGCTCGTCGAAGCCTTCAGCGCAAGCTTTCGGGGGATGTTGCATTCTGCGAAACTGCGCGCCCGCTGGCGCACCCCGTGCTCCCCGGCGCCTGGCCCGTGCACGGAACCACGGCGACCTGCCAGAAAACACTACGCTTGCCGGTACAAGTAGGACTCTCCCTGCTGGGTGGGGATGCGCCACGGCTGTGCGACATTGGAGGCCTTGTCTTTCCAGGATCTCTGCGTTGGCCAAGACGTTGGAGCGACGAATCTGGCAAATGTGTCTTTGTCTTGAACTTCAAGGTGACAAGCAAGTCCTATCCGCGTTGCGGTCTGGAAGGTTCTTGGAAGTTTGCAATTCAAGGGCCGATTGTGATCGACCTCTCTCGAAACAAATCCAGAGCGCCTTAAAGACCATGGCCAGGTTGAAGAAGAGCCAAGAACCTCGTAATTCGCAGACAGCTCGGGTCTTGCGCTTCGCATCGCTTCGCTAGCTGCAGCCGCGGCACAAAGCAGGACAGCAAAAAAGCCTCCACGCAGCTCCATCGAGAAGGGTGCCATGCCTGCGCAGGCATGCGCGCGGACCACAGGAAGGCCTGTTCAAGAAATCTTGCGAAGTGGCCGTGATGCCTGGGTCCGAGATGATGAGACGCATCAGAGTACAGGAGAGCACCGTGGCGAAAAAGCAGGTTTCGGTCGCCAAAACCTGGGTATCGAACAGAGGACGCGAAAGCGAGTTCACGGTTAGCAAGCATCCTCGATGCACGACAGGCAGCATAACGATCGAAGATGGTGGCCTTGGCCACCTTGGGAATCTTGCCTGCCCAAGCGACTGCGGTGGACATTCAGCTCCTGTTTACACATGCTCCTGATCACAGCTGCTCGGCAGACGATGCCTTAGCTGCTTAGCTTACGGTAGGCAAGGGAATGCCTGAGGCAGTCAGCAGCTTGAACGCAAGCAGGGTCATCAGCAGAGAGATCAGGATCTTGCCTGCCGTGCTTCGAGAACGGTGAGACCGAAAGATCGAACTCGAGCTCCCAACTCTCTGCTGCCTTGATCGTCGAAACCGGCCCCAGCGGTATTCACCTTGATGGCGAAGACCTGGAGTGCTCAAATTTGACAATAAAGTCTCCAGAAAGGCTCATCCAAGTTTAGCTTAAAATCACTTCAACACTGCATGCTTGATGTATGTCATGGCGTCCTGATACATGAGACCCGAAGCAGCAGCGGCGTCATCAACAGCAACAATAGCCGCAGCAGCAGCAGCAACAACTACAACAAGCCCCCGTGTACTCTTAGGCGCGTGCTGTGAAAACCAAGCTCGAGATTCCCAGCATCACGCCCAGCACGGAAACCACGTAGTACTGGGACCTCCTCTTGACCTTGCAGTGCAGCGCTGTCGGGTGTAACTCCCTAATTCAAGACCACGAATGGGAGTACACGTACACGGTCTGCGATGCTACATCGCAGTGAAGTGGCTCGCAAGATCCTTTGCCTTCTTATCGCGCTCCTCAGTCCTCCCCTGCCGAGCCCCCTCCCGACTGCACCTCGATGTACATGCTGGCAGCGCTCATCCCCTCATGGAAGTCGCAGGAGGTCCAGGTCCCCTGGACAGACGTGCGAATGGGGAATGCTCCTTCTGGCACTGAGTGCGACCCGTCCGGCCTGGAAGGTCCATTCGTCCAGCGTTTTGGCCAAAGGCTGCAGCTCCAACGAGCGACACACAAAGGCCCGCTTGACGTCCTGAGCAACTCCAGAAAACTGTCAAAGGTTTTTGCTGAGATGGGCAGCCTGCTCATTGCGAGGCTTGTCGAGATCCCCTTCTCGGCCCGCTGTATTTTGCTGTTGCCCGAAAAACGACGGCTCAAAAATGAACTCTGCTCTTGTCGATGCCCGAAGAAAATGAAGAAAAGGAAAGACCGCTTCAATTTCATGCAAAAGCGCTTTCATTCATGTCATACAGTACGAGTAAGAGTACGACAGTACGAACCATGGAACGGCGTAGATCTTCGCTCAAGGCCCAAAAGGCTCCTGCTCTCTGGTCCCTTGCCTGTCCCACGGATGCTGACATCGTTTGACCATTTTGGGTTACAAAGACTACCAAATCTTGGGAGCCGAACCTTTCGCACTGTGAGAAAGCGCCATCCCTTCTGCCCGGCCTTTTCGGCCGGCATGGTAAAGTCGATGGGAAGACTCTGCCAGTCGAACGGAAAGTTCCTTGGGCAAGTCGGGCTCAAGCAGCACACGCGGGGATCCATCCCGCTCCGCCCTATTGGCAAAGCCAGGGTGCCGCAGCTTCAGTCGCAGCTGAAGCTTGGCGTGGTAGCGAGTGCACATCACGATCCTGGCGAACTGCCCACCCTCAACCCTACGAGACTATTCCTCAAAAGAACCCTAGTTGCAGAATCCTCTGAAAGCCTAAAGCTGTCGTTTTGCTGTTGCACGGGACAGGTCCTGCCAGCTTCGGAGTCGGCCACCATGGCACTCGGACCATCCTGCATCAGAAGAACACAGCGCGATTGGCACTTCTCTGAACGACGCTGAAACACGTCGAACCTGCCAAAATCCTGCAAAGCCCTTTGAGCACTCCGGGTTCAATCTCATGGCTACCCGCTGCTCCCGACGCACTGTGTAGCGAACCTCCACTGAGAGCTCCACCTGAACGCATGGGGTTAATTTTCCGGAGTGGGTTTTTGGAGGATTTCCGATGTCGGCGTCTTGAGGCAGTGTACGAGTGTCCCGGAAAAATTAAACAAGCCGAACAGAGCGTGAAAGCTCTGTAACTCCTTCGTGGGCTTGCCTTGTTGTGAACGTCAATCTCTGGAGCTTTGTGGCCTTGGCAACGGGTCAGAAGAGCGTCTGTCACTACGACCGAGACAGCTGGTCGGGGTCCACACGTGCAAGGTCGTCCTGCGAAAGTCGCGTACCAGCCTTCATCCCAACCTCACAAGCGAACCAGAGCACTGGGCTGGCGGCTAGCTTTGCACTGGCACTGCGCTTGCACCGTGGTAGCACGTTCACGAAAGGCTTCATTGACGGCTCTGCAATCGAGCAGCAGCTTCTTGGCTCAACCACTCCACGAAAAGAGTGAACCTCGTGCATTTTAATCAGCCGGGCCGTGATGCTTCAAAACTTGACGCATCAACTTGGCGAGTCCGATTTGATGAGAACGGCTCTGTTGGATAGGATTGCATGACCATCCTGACAAGGTGCTTGCACTCGTACTGGGCTTGGATAGGATCAATATCGTGGAGGAACCAGACAAGCACCGACACAACCTCAGGGCAGGAGTGGCGATAGCACGCGATCCCCGGAGACTCTTCAAAAGTCGAGGAGCAACCGCTTCGCTCGAGAGGTGCTGCATAGTGGGCGACAGGCGCCGCGCCGATGTGTAGCGAAGCCGGTTCTTCAACTTGGCCTGAGCCAGGGCTCCGATTCATAGGCTGCCCTCAACCAGTTTTGTGACTCTTCCTCACGGAATCTCACGGACCGGCAGCTGCACAGAACTGGATCTGATCCGAGTCGCAACTTGTTCCATCGCTTCTTCCGAGAAGTCTCCATGCGCTGCTCCCTGCAAGAAAGGACTTGTCAGCACGGCCGGATCAAAGCTTCATGGCATGAGGCGTAATGCCAGTCAAGAGCAGAGCGGTGGACCCGTGGACCTCACCGGCAGTGGAGACGGCAGAGGACGACGGCTCGTGGTTCAGAAGCGCCTGGGCCTTTGCATACCGCTCGCCAGGGTTCCTCAAACCTTCGGCCTTCGGCATCCTTCGGCCTTCGGCAACCGCAACCCCGCAATCCCTCCCCGGACCTGGGCAGTCTTCTGCCGCGTCCTGGCAAGTCGCACCATCAAAGTCAGCCCAGTCTCGCAGCACCACAACCAGAGCCTCACCACCCAGATGCTGAAGGTCACGAGCGCCAGAAGCCTGGGGCCAGGAGGGCGTCTTCATGCAAACGAATAAAGCACCTTCACGCGACCCAGAATTCGGCATTCGGACTTCAACAACAAAATCATCATAGATCCAGTGAGGCTCCACAGGGGCAGCAATGTGAAGAAGATGATCTTGTCAACCTGGGGTCATTGGGTCATGCTGCACAGGGAGCATAAAGAAAATACCAGCACCAAACGCAGTCCGAGGAACGAGTCTGGCAGTTTCCATGCCGCCAAAGTGAAACCACCTGCAGCGTGTCTCTCTCTCGCTAGCACAGGCTGCTCAAAGCTGCGGTTCCATTTCGCTTGATGCTTCTGCTTGCACTCGCCACCACTCGCCTGTCTGCGAGCATGGCCACGATCACATCTCCTGGCCATTTCACGGAGCGACTGCATGCCGTTGCGTTTGCAGACTCGCTTGCTTCCAAGAATCCAACGATCATCGACAGCAGGAGCAATTGGCAGCACATGGCGAAGTGGTCGAAAGCTGTTGCATATGCCACAATTGGCAACTTGCTGTCAATGGACAGACCTGATGGCAGGAGCTGCTTGGATCCGAGCCTTGCCAGCCTTGCCCTCGAACTCTCACGCGACCACGATACAACTCAGCGAGTCGTCAGTGTCAGTATCATGCAGTGCATGCAGGCTCAGCGGCGGAAAGTGGTCTGTGCAAACAGGATTGATACGCCAAACCGCAGGCGGTCGAAGGGAGGTGTGACCTGGACTTGCCAAAACTAGCTCAAGAGCCCCTATCCTCGGACAAAGTTTGGCTACACATGACATGGCTTGAAACAAGGCTTCAAGCCAGGCATTGTTTACCACAGGCAGAACCCCAGGCCTTCAGGAAGTAACCGGCAAACGAGGAGGATGCAATGGCACACCTCAGGGGCTCGCGAAGCTCGGGGAGCCTTTGGCGCTTTCCCTGGGACCAGTTACAGAGACGGCACGATTGGAAAAAACCGTCGTCAGCACACGGGGGCCATGGGGAGTGGTTCAGGGGAACCACTGAGGGCTCGACAGCGTGATGAGGACGTTCATGACGTAGTACATGTAGCCACCTCGGCAGGCGTAACGATGATAAGGGCGTAACAGATCTCTACGATCTGCACTTGCAGCAGCCAAGCCGAGTCACGTCCGATGACCACGCCGAACTGCACCCGAGCACGGCCATCCGGGCGATCGGAATCGAAGAATGTCTAGGCCGCCAGGCGGAAGCCGAAAATTTCAAACAGAGTGCAAGATTCTGTCTTGCAACGACAACGCTACAACATGTGCATGAGTGGAGCCCCTATCCCAGACAGAGACCTGAGAATTCGGGATTCAGCACGACAACCCTGCATTTCTGGAATTTGTCGTTGATTCAGCTTTCCAACATAATATTGCCGGGACTCCCCAAGGATTTTCCATTCATCCAATCGAATTTGGCTGTCGCAATGGCAAAACCTGCGCGCCAGCGCAGGCTCCACACTACCCACAAGCACTTGAGCAGCTTCAGCAGCCACTGCCGGTCACCTGCAAAAGATTGCGCGGTCGCGATCCCGGCGAGCACGAAGTCCTGGAGCGCTGCTTCGCGAAACCACCAAAAACTTCACTAAACTCACCAAATGCAACAGCCCCATACGGCCCATTGGCCAATACCAGCCGGCCTAGAACGATGTTGAGCCTCTGGGTGTCGAAAGGGAAGAGCCGCATGTCGATTTCCATCTGCATGACAGCCTGCTGTGCTTCGGCACGACGTGAGCCCTTAAGGTAATGCGGCATTGTCTGGCAGAGTTGGGGGGTTTCCGCGCCTGGTAGAGGATCTTTGTTGCAACGTGCCCCCTTTCACTGTGGATGACTTCTGGTGGGGAGTGGATCTCCAAGCCTCACATGTTCCAACAGTCTCGAATCTCGAAATGGAGCTTGCCAGCGCCGCTCCCAAATGCCAGTCAAACTGCCCGTTTTCAGCGTGTTCTGCAAGGCGATCTCTGGGATCGAGAGCTTCTTTCGGTTCTCCTGCGCTGGAAGCGAATGCAAGTAGACTTCAAACAGACACATTTCTTGCTGCTGCCTACAGTAGGGCTGCAAGTCCCCAGCCTCCGACACGTCTCCCAGAGGCATTCCCACAGCAGAGGGATCAAACCACTCCATGAAAACAAAGAAGCGGCACTGGTACGTCGCCGTCAGGGGGTTGATGTTGCGGATCCTGAGACGCCCCAGCATCGTGCTCAACAAGCCTCACATCATCTCATCACGTGCCGCCAAGGCACAGTAAAATTTCACAAGAACAGGCCACTGCCTTGTGACATCAGAAAGCTGCGGCTCGGCAGGCAACACGCACACGCCACGCTGCCCCAGGTCGTCCCTACATACAACACAATGACGAGCCGGAGCGCCTGAGAAGCAGGAGGTGGAGCCTTCTCCGAAGACTCCTGCCGTCAGCACAAAGGGACGCCTTGCTGCACCTAGAGGTGCCCCGGGTCCCCGGGTCCCATGCGAGTGTCAAGGGGACTGTCACGATGCGACGAAGAACACTCGGATGCTTCACTCGGCACAATCAGAATCACAGCTTACACCACCACCAAAAAGGGGCCCCTTGGCGACGCCCTGCCCCGGTTCAACGAACTATGGTCTCAACCCGCTCCTTTGCGACCATCCGGAAGCGGAGATCCTGCGCAGATTGCTGCACTGCGACTTGGAATGAATGTAATCTCAGGCACCTGGTTACTCTTGATTTACACCATCAAGGGTCATGTGTCCTTGTGCATGTTCAGCACCTGAAGGTAGAGGCCAGAACCGACGATGTCCTTGTCCGGAATTTCCTGAATCGTATCCTGGAAAGAAGAGCCGCTATGTGCGTCACATCTGCACAGAATCCACGAAAGCCAAAAGAAGCAGCCAATTAAGACGGAGCAAGATGAGTCCCCAGGAGTCCGCAACCATAATCCTCAGAATCCTCAGACCCTCCCCACCCGCACACCCGCACGTCATCTCTCCTGGATGTTTTCGGCGGGTTTCGCTCGTGCCCGAACGGGGCTCTCACTGTACAGCGAGCCTCGCGTGCTGGTAGGGTGGATGACATGAGTGGAACTGGGAAACGGTTGATTTCTTTTGTGCTTGATACTCTTGCAAAGGCAGGTTCCGGTACTTTTTGCGGTGAAAATAGAAGACTGTCCCGGCAAGCTGACAGATTCCGTGTCAAAGCCTGAACAGGTTGACCAGGCGACTACGACTGCCGGAAGCCTGCCTGGGATGGAGCTGACACTCTGCGCGCTCTTCGGGCTGCAAGGGCCTGGCTCAGAGCAAAGCCATGGCCAAACGGTACTGCGCGACGCAGCCCTGACAGACCTGAAGAGAGAGTTCCTCCATATGGGGCGCCTCAGGCAGAAGTAAGTAAACTAGAGTTGACATGTCCGCACTTGACTGGCCGACCGGCCTCCATTTAGGCTGTCAGTAAACGAGGGTCGACGGACCTGCGACGGGCAAGCTCATGGCAGCACCAATCCTGGTTCGTGAAGCCGACAGTGCACTTGCATCTACCGCAACTGGACATCTGGTGTAAGTGCAGCACCTTCGGCAAGCCGTTCATGCTGGCATCGGAGGGCGTCTGAACAGCAGAGACCAGCAGAGGCGATTCTTCGGGCTTGCGGTGACTCTGTGCTTGCCTGCAATGTACTCTCGGGGGATCGGAATTAAAGCAAAGTTGCCATCAAGTCGGAAGGGTGCATGTGCCTTGCGAGGGAACTCCTTCTGCTTCGCGTCGAACTGCACAAGTCGCGTCTGGTAGCAGCACGGGAGACCTGGATACCTGATCGTGTGCAGCATGACAGCAGGTGCCCACGCCAGCATCATGAGTTTCAATTAATAAGCTGGCCGTGACTGTATGCAAACGCAAATCTCCACTTCTCACTGATCGTTCTTGTGAGGTGCGAGGAGGTGTCGCTTTGCACGACCTCCCAGACGCCTCTCTCCGGTCGAAACCGCACCTCGGCTACAAAACAATCTCGTCTTTAAGATGAAGAGGCGTGCAGACCGCTGACGACCGCTGACCCACTTGAACTCAGGGCGAGGCCATGCGCCGAGCATCGCCGAGGCCGAAGCCTCGCCGAAGCGGAGAGTCGCGATTGCTTTGGGCGGCGTTTGCTTTGGCCCAGGTCGGTTTAGCTTGGAGTCCGGTGGAAGCTGCTTTTGCTCGGGCGTGCAGCGTGAGCGTGAACATGAGGCTGGCCTTGGCCCTGGCCCTGTTGCGACAAGGCCTCACACTCAGGAAAACCAAGGAGGGTGAACCAGAGAGACGGAGAGAGACAGAGAGAGAAAGTGAAAGAGGTGGGGAGGCGGAGGGGCCGAGATACACGGCCTCATCGACCTTGAGCTCGACCAGGTTGGAGCAAATGGCCCGACGGACCTCAGGCTCCGCAAACAAACGAAATGGCCTCATTGGGCACCGAAGTACCGAAGCACCGACATGGGAGCCCGGCTTTTCCAGAAACATCATCGCGCTCAAGCGTCGATGCCCCGATCTTCAGCTCGTCGAGAAGGCACTTCAAGGAGTCCTCGGTGTACCTTGCACTTTGCATGCGGAGCCCCTTGGCGCGCCTTCTGCAAATCTCACACCTTGAAACGACTCCCACACTGCCCAGGCACATGCCCCAGGTTGTGACATTCACACCACCCATCTCCAGAAGCACGCCTTGGTGACGTGCATCAGATTTCCAGATCTGGAGATAAGGTTGACAAGGCCGGTTCTCTGCTGCGGTATGGACGAACCCAAGCGAGTCCTTCCAACTGAAAAACCAGTCCTACAACCCAGCCACCGAATTGCTTCCACAAAACCGGTTGCAAACAGCTCAACACCTCCACACAATTGCCAGGCCGCGTAGATCTCCAGAGTCTTGAGGGGTGTCGAGCTGCTGCCAGAGCCCCTCGGCGGCCTCAAACGTCAGAAGAGAAGTCACCAAATCAAACAGCCTACGCATGATTGCTCGCTGGCTTCACTAGAAACAAGACAGCGTCGAACTTAGAGTGCGTTTGGGATTTGAAAGCCAGAAGGCTTTGAGCATTTGTCACCGGAAATTCTACATTGGATGTGGGTGCTGCTCTCAAGACATTCCGGAAGGCCATCCGAAGCCGATGCGCCCGCAAGCGCGAAGGGGACTAGAATCTCGAACCTGAGCCTAAGCCTCATGGAGGCTCTTGCGACTGCTCGTCAGCTAGCCTAAAGGTGTACAAAGACAAAATTGCTCTCTGCCTGGTCCATGCCGTCCTCCTCGACCTTTGGGAAGCCTTTGACCTCGAGAAGCCCACCGCACGCATTATGCGAAGCAGTGGGGCAGATCCTCGTTCCTTGACAGAGCCGGCCTTGTCTTGCCGGGCTTTGCTGACGTCCACCCAGCGCCATTTGTTGATCTGGCAAAGTTAACTGTTCCGACGCCCCCGGGTCTCGAGCAAAACACTCTGGACCTTGCCGTCAGACTCCTTGGTCTCGAAGTCCGTTTCCAGAAAACCGATGTCCTTCAGAAACAGTCGAGTCTGCCTTTGCCGCATGTTGCTCGCATGCGCCCTCGTCCTTGAATAGTGGCAACGCATTGTCCAGGATCTGCACCCCACAGTAATGGGTGATGTAGACGCAAGGCAAACCTGGCACCGAGACCGAGGCACTCCGCTTCTCTCCGAAAAGGAGCGGAGGCCTGGGAAGGAGTTCGACTCCAAGTTCTCGGCCACACAACAGTAGGACTCTTGCATGAAGCCTCAGCAAGCTGCTTCTGCACTCCCTGGATCCACCCAAAGCAGAAGGATTTACTTGCTGCAGCTTGGGGGGCGCAGATGGCGCAGCACATCGATCTCGCATCCCGGGATGTTCTCGAGCAGCTCCTCCTTGACTCCTGGAAGCCGGGAAGCAAACAACCAGAAGCTGTACCCCGACCGCTGCATGGACCATAGAATCTGCCAAAGCAGGTGCGAGCGCCCGAATAAATGTCGACTGCCTTTGGGATTTCCCATGGATCCAGATATGTTTCCCTACTGCGGAGCCGAAGCCCTCGTTCATCTCCTTTTCAGCCGCTGCCCTCTTTAGTGCGAGAAACCGGGCAAAGACGGTGCGAAGGTCGCGCTACAAGTGAAGCATGTCGAGTTCAGGGTTTAGGGGGTCGTCGGATTCCTCACTGTCCCTTTGTCCCGCTACAAGTATCCTCGTAGTGCTGAGTGCTCAATGTCGACATCTTCGGGACTTTTCTTCTCGGCCATGAGCATGTTCCTGCCAGCAGAAGGGTACTTGCACCCAAAACACCCGGTCGGCTTTTTTGTTTTGATTCGGGATGCGTGCTTTTTGCATCTTTTTGCCTCTGGCGTGGTCGGCCATCACTGAGGATCTGCTCCGTCTCAACCAAAACCTGGCCACAGCTGTGCCCCTTGATGCACACGTCAACTGGAGGCCGGATGGATGGCCTTGTCACCCCATCTCAACTGGATGAAAACTGGCTCGACGACGCGGCGGATCTGTGACTGGCTGTCATTCCATTCCTGTGCAAGCCGCACGCAAAGGCTGCGGCGCTAAGATCATGAACGAGCACATCTGTGCAGACACGGAGCCAGAACCGTCTCGCCCTTCACCACTTCCTGGTGGAGCGAGGATCAGGCGAAGGCAATCAAGACAGAAGGCGTTGCGATCAATCGCATGACAGAACATTTCGGCTAGTGATGAAGGACTCAACAACTGCGCTAAGCCCAGACTTCCGCTTGAGCTCGGTTTATTTTTCTTCTCCCTGCCTTGAGGAGCGCGGCAATAGTTTTGGCCTTGCCAGTGCCGTATGCTGCCGGGTCGATCCCTGCGCGGCGCCTGAAAAGAGGACCGGCTGCACTGTGAAAGCTCCCCGGCTATTCGACCAATGACTAAAAATTGCATTCAAGCGGCAGGTACGATGCCAGAGCTGCATCGTCCGGGATGTCGCCCACCGTCAGGGCCTTGGATGGATAATGATTTGAAGAGATGGTCAGGAGACGTCTCCGTGACTATATGCAATGTGGACAGACTCATGGGCTTGCGACTTTTGATCTGACACATGATGATGAAGCTCAGTCACCGCTTCCTATGCCTGCCATTGCTATCGTTCTGCTTCCAAAGTGACAATCGGCTTCCAGAAGCATTTAAAACCACGTTAGCAACAGTAACCATATCGGACCCTGGCATTATGACGAACCGAATACTACAAGTGCTCAATATACGGGCGATGTCTTCCTTCTACGCAATGTCAGCAGCTCAACAATAGCAGCATCAACGACCCTATTGTATCAAACCTACTTGCAACAACAGTAAAGCTAATACTGACAATAATGGTGTCATCTCACTTACTTATGTACGCATGTATGCGTCTGTGTATGTATATGAAGACATGCATGCATGTATGAGGGCATGTCTTCTTGAGTGCTTCTAATTACTGTTTGAATTTCACATACATACATACATACAAGCATGCATGCTTGCATGCATATATACATACATGCAGACCTACCTAAGTACGTCATGAGTTCGTTTGCTGGTCCTTTCGTTCATTCATACATACATTCATACATTCAATTCTTTCATACATACGTGCAGACAGACAGACAGAAAGACATTCATACATACGGTTGCATACATGCATGCTGCATACATACATGCATGCATGTAACATACATGTACATACATGTGCATACATGTACATACATGTACATACATGTACATACATGTACATACATACATACATACATGAGTACCTATGCACACACACGCGAGCACATACATGCTTGCCTGCAGGCCTAGAAGATGTTAATGCACATGAAAGCAGACATGTAAACGATTGTAAACCTATGCACACACACACATACATGACGTGAATGTCGCAAACTCTGCCTACGCGATCGTCAGCACTTGTACCATCCATGCGTTTATCAGACTTGTTTCGTTCCGAGATCCTTTCGTGCAGGGACAACCTTTGAGATTTGATCCTGCGCCTTGTGGAAAACGTGATCCGAACTCATGGAGCGCTGCGGCAGAAAGAAGGCCCTGGCGGAAGCAACGTTCTTCTCACTGATGGATCCGTTAGAGTGGACCTTCGCCAGTCAGGTTTCAGAATCCGAAAGTTCACGGCGGACGCCACTGAGGCGTATGCAGAGTGCAACGAAGGGCGGACACCATGTTGATGCCTGGCCGCTCGCTAAGTGGTTCCGTGCAAGCAGCCGTACAAGAGTCACCTTGCTCGTTCGGGGTTCCGGCTACGGAATAATCTTGCAGAAACTCACAAGTTTCGAAAATGGCATGCCAAGGAGACGTCGTCAGCGACTTGGGTGGGAACTTCACAACCTTGCGGCAACAACACTTTGCTGCATGTCGTTGTAACGCGCGTGGACGCTCGAGAATCAGAACTTTAGAGCGGCTTGTGCCAGCAACGCATCTTTCCCGGACCAGCACAAAAGACTCCTCTGAGACCCGGGCTCCCTTTCGCAGTGCCGTGGGGACGTCATCCCATCGCCAAAAGAGTGTCACCTGCGGTCAGCAGCAACACTGAGACACCAGTGAGCTTATGTGAGATGCGAACTTCCCTGGAGTTGTACGTGTCCAGCTGCTCAAGTTGGTCAGAGGAGTCTTGCACACAGACATGTCGTTGGGAATCCACGGCGAATCATTGTGAAAGCTACAGGGCAGACGGACTTCGCGAATCTGCAAGACATTCCGACAACCCGAGAACAGCACTGACCATACCTCTTTTTCATTCGGCGGCAGCGCGGTTGCGCGGCGTGGTGGCCTGGCCTCCCCCTGAGCAGTCTTCTCTTTGGTGACAAAGTCGGAGAACTCCTCACCCAAAGCGTGGAAAAGTTGTTGTCTCATTTCTTCACCAGACCGAGGCTAGAGCCGGCAGCCCACAATGTAAGAAAACGTCGAGACCTTCCAAAGCCGAGATCTGAAGTCACATCACCTATTTCGAGGATGGAGTGAGAGAAATCGAAGAGAACTGGCACCTGTCTCCAAGATCTCCACCTGGGCCAGAACATCTCTGCTCATATTTCAAGACTTTGGCCTCTCAGAAACCCAGCCTGGACGTGGTGCGTTCGGTATGACGAAGGTAAGCCTTTTCAGGATCCACAAATGGATAAAGAACATCTCTCATGCCACATTACATGACGCGGTTTCCAAAAACCTTTGTGAGCCCTGCTCGAGAAGGATTGCCAGTCAGTGGCCTGGATACGAGGCAGAATCTATTTGCTCGATCTCGAAGTGGTACGTGTCTGGACCTGAGAAGAAGCCGGTGCCGCATCTGTAGCTAATTGTTTATGTAGCCACTCGCACAAGCGCCACGACCACCCAAACTCCCTACCCGCAGAGCTGAAACTGGATGCATTGAAAACCGTTCGGGACGACACGGTAGCGGATAACATCGTCTCGGCTGAGGTCCTGCCAACATGCACTGGCGCATTCTCAATCTGCAGACTACTTCCGACCGCAGGTGCCTCCAAGGAAACGCCAAGCTCTTCGTGAATGCCTCGATGAATCCTCGGCCGACGAGTTGAGGCTACCAGTGAGGCTACCCACACCCGCCGCTCGAAGACGCACAACGCCTTTCAATTCTAAAGGGTTTCCGTGACAGGATGCCGTCTCTGAATAAGAAGTGCAGGGAGGGTCTACTCCACAGCACGCCCGCTTGCAACAATGCAGGAAGCACAGCAAATGCAGGCAAGGATGCGCTGCCAGCAGGCCACCGGAGTCTCGCGGCTCCTGACACTGCCCGCCGCGTGTCCCATTCCCAGTGTCCTAGCCATCCTAACTTCCGGTGCAGGGGCTTGCTTTCAAAATGTTTCGCGAACAATGGACACACCGATGGCCGTGCAACTCCATCGGTGGCCGCCTTCTTTTCGGCCAGCAGCATGTTTCGCACACGCGAGCGTCCATCCGGAAACTGCTGTCTCTCCTGGCGACCCATGCTGAGCATGCAGCAGCAAACATACTTCGTCACAGCTGTATTACCAAGCTGATTTCCGAGATAGCATAAGAGGGAGCCTATTGCTTACATTTCCCCTTCGTGTCTCCTGCACAAGCACCCGGCTGCGAAAACGCAGGTGAATGAAGATCGGCTCCACGACACGCATGATCTTGGGGCGTCCCGCCGACCTCAGTAGCGAACCCGCTCAGCGGTCAGTGGATTGGCTTCCGATCCAAGGTCCAGCGTATCGGATGGCCGCGCGAGGTAGCAGCTACCCTCCAACAGCTCCTGTGCATCCGATGTTGCTCAGCAGCCTTCTTCGGGGCAGCCACTCTAGCCCCTCTCCCGGGCCTGGAAGAGCCAGGACATCGTCTTGGTGCCGCCGGTCCCGAATTTGGAAGTATTGACACCGCATGACTCCAAGTACTCCTGCCAAGCTCTGGAACAGGATCTGTAGCGTGCGTTTCTGACAATCTCAGGCTCCTTCAGCGCGGTCTCAGAAGAGAGGTGGGGTGGCAGCGAGACCGCCTGGAAATCGACTCGGCCTCCCTTCGTCATAAAAATCGCGCCCTCCACCTCTGCTGGGGACGTTGTCTCTGCAGGGGTCGGCATCGCCACAAAAACGCGGATCTCCTCTGAAAGCATGAGGGCTGTAGGTCGAACGATACGTTTAGCCGACGCCGAGGCTCGAACACGGGCTGCCGAAGGCAGCAATCCTTTGACAAGCGAGCTGCAGATTCAGGGCTCAGCTGGCTAAGCCTTGAAGACACTAACAACAAACACCACTCCCATTCCTGTCTTGGTATCACATTTGAGATCATTTGAGACAGCCACAAGCTGTGGCGTATCAAGAAAGGTCGCATCGACCTCTAAGCCCTAAGCCCTAAGCCTCTGCAGCTTCCGGTGCTTTGAATTCTAGAACAGTCACATCTTTCTGCATCTGCTGCGGCCCTGCAGATTGAGAAACCTATGCAAAACATGTCAGCTACCACAATGTGACTCAGACCAGAGTGGTCTTTCGTTGGTCTTCCGTCGTTCTGCAGTGTTCTGAAGTCCTTAATTCTTGGAGCCATGTTCGCTACATGCTGGGCCTGAAAAAGCCGCCATGGCCGGGTTCTTGAAACAGCTCCAGAGACGATTAATCCAAAGACTAGCAGCGACTAGCATTCTGAAAAAAATCCGTCAGGCAGACTTCCGAGCTACTGGCGTTGGATGATTGAATTCGCCTTGCTTGAAGCAGAGGATGCCTGAGATACAGGTTCCGCGCGCAGACTCCACATGACATGTAGCACGACATGATACACAAAACCGTCGTCCGCTTGACAAACCCCTAATGCGGGCGTGTTGCAGTATGCAGTATGCGAACGCTGTTTGCGTCTGGGCGTATTAAAAATTGGAGACGGGAGAGTGAAAAACTGAATACGGCTGCGGAGAGCGGCATTCAGGAACTTCACTACAATCTTTCGGCCACAAGCTTGGAGCCCTACGATGCCCTATGGATGGGTGCAACACATGCAACCGCAGAAGCCATCCGCTAGTAAGCAAAGCCAGCATCTGCTCTGACCCTCACGAGGTGCGTACGAGAAAGCCGCACATCACAGAGAGCGTCCATGTCGAAGATCCGCACAGGAAGGCATCGCAACATCAGGCACGCTATCCACACATGCAAAGTGACTGCTCAGAGATCTGCTTCGGAGATGTTCCCCAGCAGCATTGAACTGCGAAAAGCATCAAAAGAACTCGTCGCAACTGCTGTTTTTTGATCTGGGTCCTGCATATGTCATTGTGAGTTGACATTCGCCTATCTTCACTCTCTAGGATGTAAAAACACCTTCCGCGTATAGAGATGGAAACGAAAGCTGCTCACATGGCCTTCCAGTAGCTTTCCGCAAGTCAAGCCCTCCATCCTTGACGATTCGAGGTTGCAAGGCAACGCCTGGTCAAGCAAATTGCTCGACAAGCTGCTCCTGACTTGTGGAAGACCCTGGATGACCCAAGCCTAGATCTGAATGAAAGCCCCACGTCCCAGCGTCAGAGGGTGGCTGGCACCTCCACGGGTCCCGAGCAAGCCAGGAAACGGTGACCTCAGCAATCGACTTGCAAGAAACCGCAGACGCTGACTCGTGCACCCAGGGTCACCACATCGTGGCCGACAGAACAGTGTGCTTGGCGAGAAAGGCCAAAGCGACAGCCTCGGGAATGATGGATGCAGTGCCCTACACGGTCACACCGACGGTCCGAGTACCAGGCGGGTCGCACATTGCGTCGCAAGTCTGCTGGGTGCAATGTACAAGCACTATAAATACTATAACCTGCCACGAGCCCTATGCATCGCGAATGAACAAGACAACTGCCTTGGCTTTGCGACTTGCTGCTGACTTTCAATGAATCTCTGACTTCAGTAAGACCTTGAACCAGGAGCAGTGCTCGCCAACTGGGTCGTCAGCAGGAATCAAAGGACCGTACATTCACCAAAGCAGGTCTCTGCTCTCTGCTGCAAGTAGCTTCTGCCAGTCACAGGTCGTGAGCATGCTGGAAAGTCCGCGAAAGCCGCTGTGACATGCCGGCAAAGATGGCTTTGCACTCCTGCGGATCCTTATATAGTAGTTACTAGCAGCCCCCGCAAGCGCCCTGCCCTGCACTGGTGAGAGTTCAATGCACGAAAGGAAGGCGTGCTGTCAGCTGTCAAACTCAATCCTACTCCCCGTTTCCAAAATCTAGTCAATGCCAATCCCAGCAGGCTCGCAGGAATAGTACGCAGTAGGGCAAGAACATCTCGCGACAATAGTCAAGTCTGGCTGCTTTGCAGGGCGCCATACGCTTCTTTTGGATCTCAGTGCACTTCGCAGGTCGCACACGTCACACGTGTGAACCTGTCAGGATGACATCCGGGTCCGCCACATCAACACCTTAGCTAAGGTATAGCCGGTATAGCTCCCACGCTGGGCATGGGAAGCTTCACGTGGCGCTTCCTGCAACTCAGCAGCAATTCAACCCCGGCTTGAGAATCCTCAGCGCATGCATGCGCATGCCGTGTCTTCAGATCACGTTGCCAAAAAAATGCCAGGCGACACCGGCCCAGCAGGGCCAGCGGCCAGGGCCAGCGTAGCTTCGCTCCAGATCTGCCTCAGTCTAAAATCTTCTCCGAGGACCAGGAGTGAGATCAGCCAAAAGGGCTCCAGGCACGCTCCCGGGCGACAGCAGCTGGACTCTCAATCCTGGCAGGCGACAGGCGCAAAACCGATCTCTCAGGTCGTGCTCCGCACCCTCACCGCTTGCAGAGGGTGGCGCAGCCAGCGTGCCGGTCGGATTCCAGACTCCGGCCTGGAGCTTCTGACAACGCCACAGAGCCTTTGAGATCCTTTGAGCCTTCAAAAACTTCAAAGCCTTCGCCACTTCCCTAAGCGTTGCCCTTCCTCCGCTTTCGCCCTTCCGTTCAGGCTGCGGCGAGCCCAAACACAGCCAGCCGCTGGCCGCCGAGTGACAGAATGGGAGCCACAGCCTGGGTGGCAAAGGAGTGGAGGGTGGGGTTCTTGTCTTTTGCATGGAAGTACAATCTGGGCCGCAAGTAAAGGACTGACAAGAAGCCAGCACCATGAAACCCATGAAATGTAGTTGCACATCCCAGCCTTGCATTGATTCGCCACTCTCGCCGCACCTCGCTTACTGCACTGGCCCGCCTCTCGCAGTGAGCTCTGCGGCATGTCCAGGTCCGCAGAGTTCCAGTTGAAGGCAGGCACAGCTCTCGGGCTCCTGCAGTGTGCGCTTCCTTTCCAGCGCACTGCGCTGCACTGCGCGGTGTCCTCGCCCACATCCGAGGGAAACCTCCGCTCGGCGAGGCGGCGAGGCGGCGAGGCGGCGAGGGGGGAGTCGACGGGAGTCGGCGGGAGGCAGAGAGTTTGGCAGAGCTTGGTCCGACCGCCGGGTGGCAAAGTGGAGCGCATCATACTCCCACCCGTGTCGCAAAGGCCGAAGGCGGCAGCAATGTGCCTGCAAGGTGTGCAGCCTCTCTGCTGCTCCAATTCCAATGCTCTCAAAGAGTCAGGCCAGGATGCCCACCCGCAGTCTCGTTTCGCAGCCACAACAGCTCTGCGCTGTTCAACGGGTCCAGGAAGCAGTGGCGGTCGATGGGAACGGCCGAGCCCTGTAATGAGATCCAGAGTTCGGGTGCTGCTGTAAGGTGAGATATTTCTGGGGCTGTCAATCAGTAGTCAGTAGTCAACTCTAAAGCCGAAGTACGTGGCCTCGCTCTGACTCGCGCCTTGCAAGGAACCACACGGCCAGTACCGTCTGGAAGTAGAAGTGGAGTCAGCACCTCGGAGTTGTTTTTAAGACTCTTCCCTGCACTCTGCCTCAATTGGTGCAAGCTTTCAAAGGATCCCTCCTCGGGGTCGAAGCTCTCTGCAGGATCGCTGGCATATACCTTGGACTTGGGCTCTGAGAGCGGGCACCAGAAAAGGGACCGATAGGACGGTGGAATTGCGGAGAGGCGAAGTGTGATCTTGCACGCGCTGGTCTTCTGTCATCCTATGACTATGACAAGAACTGAATGAAGCCGCTTGGTTCGCAGCTGATGCTTGTTTGCATGGAACGCCTGTCCTGTCTGCAAATCCTGAACTGCTCTGGTCTTCTCTTTGAACACACTCTTTCGGGCACAGCATGCCTGGGATAAGCAGAAGAACAACTCTACTCTCCTCATCGCCACGGAGCCGGGCAACCAGCGACTGCACGTGCTGCCGCGTGAACGGCCGCATGCCACTCTCCCGTTTTCAGCCTGCTTCCCAGAAAGGTCGCTCTCGACTGCATTGAGTTTAAGCAAAAACGAACAGCAAATCACCGACAGTCGTGCCATCGAACCCTAAACTCTGCACTATAGTGACTGGTGCGAAGCTCTGGCCAGAAACATAACCATGTTTCATTCCTGCAGGACACTGCCAATATCTCCCAATCATGTCAAAGCTACATGTCCCAGTCGCAGTGCACGAACGGCGCCAGCCAAAGCGAATTGGCCGCACAGTGCCAGATGTGTCGAGCGACAGACCTGCAAGAAAGATTTCCATGTCCTCTCCGTGCTGCGGGCCAGACGAAACTGCCAGGCAACTGACTAGCATGGCAATCTTTTCTCATCAACAAAGGCTTTCGATCCTTCTCCAAGGCCCTGCTTCGGCCTTGCATCTTCGGGAACACCCGGATATGCATGATCATCAGACACACGCGTGAGCACCTGGCATGCCGCTGAAGTTCGACTTGTTCTGTCGTAAATCATCCTAGAAGCATGTTCGGGAACCGGCGCACGACTTGGCGTCTAGACCAGGAGCTCCGTATCATCTACACGTCTGGAAGGACTTTATGGCTATTCGAGGCTTCCCGGGATACCCCAATCGTAGCCTTCATGGCAATGTGAAGCACATTCAACCCACGGAAGTGCTTCTTGCAAGCTGTGGCGCTGCAAACCCTCCGTGAACACAAGGAAGCGTCATGGCCATGCAACTGATGACCTGCAGATGGCTTGCCATGCTTGTACATTGCATCTTCCATGCATTGGAGTGATTCGGCAGAGGAAACTGTAGCAAGAATTGGAATGTAGGGATGCCGCAGCAGTCCGGTCCCCTGCTTGCGACTCGAGCTGACCTAAGACCTTGTGCTACTTGTAGCGGTGATGCTGCAGCTGCGGGCACGCCACCCGGCCCCCAATGCACTTCGCGGCTTCTGCCTCGGCTTCACGGACAACTAATTTCGCAGCCTCAATGCCTGATTCGTCCCTCAACATTGAGCGCTTCAACCCTGAATTCCCTCATCCTAAGCCTCCGAACGCAAAGCTTCAATTGCATGTCGTACAGCCGTACCACGAAAGCACCGAACATAAATCAGACAAGCTGGCCTGTACCTGTGCCAACTCTGCGGCACGCCGAGCACCCACGAGAACCTGCCCAAAGAACAGCAGTGAGCTATGCATTCTCGAGCGACGCTCATCGGCCTCTGCGAGAAATTGGCCGTCACACTTCACACCAGTGACTCCCGCGTCGGCGAGAGCTGCGTAGAAATCCTTGCTTCGCGAAGCAGTTGGAGGATCACCCAAAACGGCATTCACTTCTGCTCCAGGGCTCGATGTAGAATCGTTCCGCATCCTGTGACCAGGGATTCACCACCCTCCACAGCCAAGCAGGGGCCACTATAGCTCAAAAATGAAGCAAGCCATACCATCTTGCAGACTGTATCTGCGAACTCCTCTCGCCTTATTCAACTGAAGCATTACACGATTTGTTCCCAGTGCCCGCATGCTTCCTCCGTCTCCAGGGTGTAGAAGTCTCCGTCCCAGACATCAACCTCTCCCGGACAGCCGGCCTGCAAGTGCGATGATGACTCAATGAAAGCAAAACAGTCGGAACTGCTGCACCGAAGAGCGAAACATCCATCCTTGCGAGATGTGTTTGTCAAACCTAAGCTAGAAGTCTAGGAGAGCTTGGGCCCGACTCGATGCCTGCAGCCCACCAGGCCAGAGAGGACGCCGGCGGGTGACGGAGAAGCCACGGCCCTCCGCGACTCCTCCCCAGTAGCCAAGCAACCTGAATAAAAGAATCGTAGCCGCACCATGATATGCCAGGCGCCAGGCGCCAGGCCGGATGCCAAAACATCCACCAAAACTCCCAAAAACATCCACCAAAACATCCAAAACAGACACCAAAACGTCAACAACGCCCACCACAAACATCCACCAAAATATCCAAAAACATCCACCACAGACATCCACCCAAAAACATACCAAAACATTTACAAAAACATCCACCACATTTGTATCCAGGCGGGGCATACCTACAAAAGGCCATCGGGTTAGTCAGGGATTATTGATTTTATGTGTTCAGGAGTGCTGCGGGTTTGATGGCTACCTGGGAGTTAGACCTAATATATTTAAAAATCACATGCTTGTCCACTCGGCTTCAGACACAAAATCGGGCATCGTGGAGCTAGTACCTTCGGGTATTCTCACCATCGACTTCATCATGGAACATCCCACACAGCGGACGGGCGCTTCATCCCTTTGCTACTGGCCTTGGCCTTGGCCTTCGCCGCTTCTGCTTTGGGAACCCGGTCGCTCGTTGGATACGTTGGATTCTTGAGACGAGCTGCGTGTGCCAGACCAGCAAGGCTGAACCTGACATCTTCGCGCCCATCCGACCATAAAAACCCGCCAAAACACCGAGTCGGCACGACTTGTAGAGTTGGGTCGCCTTCCCGTCTGAGCGCTTCGGCCAGGTCCTCTCAGGTCTTTATTCAGCTCCGAAGTGGCTTCAATCAAAAGGCGCGATCCTGAAGCGACCCGAAGCCTGGACGTGCGAGGTACTGGGTCTGAGGGGTGTGCAGCCTGGGAGTGTCAGGTCGCTCTGCGGGTTTCAGAGAGCCCACGCCCAATCCAAGCCCCGAGCCAGCGCCGCCACTCTTCCGGACTGACATCCTGCGATTTGCTGATTTAACACGACCAAGCACCGCAGCACCGACATGCATCCCGATCTAACTTCCAGCAGATTCTACCTGCTTGACAATGAACAACATGAAAAGGGGAGAGGAAAAGGCGAGGAGAAAGATGCCTCCTGCCATCCATCGTCCAAGACCAGCCAGGGAGGACTGTGCTTCACTGCCATCGCCTGTAGACAGGAAAAGTGAAGCGGGTCCCTCACCGCCATCCGATCCACTCCCAATCCTTCAGGTGCTCTGCTTTGACACCAACACCGTGCGCGTCCCAGGAGCACCAGCCCCAGCGGCCAAAGAGCTCCTGAGATGCGATGCGGGTGCGGCGCGCACATCGCGCGATGGAGAGCGCGATCTGAGAGACCAATCTGAACCGCCTGCATGGATCCGGCAGCAATTTCTCAGAGCGCAGAAGCAGCGGCTGCCCCAGTGAGCGCCTCAAAATCTGCCAGACTGCGAAATGATCCTGCCCCCGCGTCCCTCTCCACAGTCTCTATACCAATCGGCTTTGGCGCAGCGTCTGGGCCACTTTCTGCGCAGCAAGGTGTGCCACAGCTGCTGCCCCCAGATTCATGCACTCCAAGATCAGCAGCACTGGTGTGTCCTAAAGTGAGGGCGGGCTCCCTTCAAGGAGGCTCGGGTGTCTCAAAAAGAAGCTGTCCAAGAGGCTACTCCATTGACTCCATCGCCCGATCTGCTCTCGATGTGAAGCACTAGCTCCTTAGCCGTTGCTCGGCCGGGCACCCAAAGCGGGTCTCTGGTCTCTCCGAGCAGACGACGAAGTCATCCAGGCCACGTCGGCTGCCTCTCGGGGCGGACATGAGGTGAAAGATGATTTGCTCCACATTTTAGACACTGACCTCGTAGAGAGGCAACAACACCGTCGGCCAGATTTGCCAGGGGACAGAAGACCACCAACGTTGTCCTACTATGACGCCACGAGTGAAGCAGAGAAACACAGAAACCAGTGTCGGTGGCATCCCGCAGCTTCTTGCTTGCCAGATCTTGCGAGTCAAGGGTCCCTGTGTCAGCCAGCACGAACAAAGTCTCGCCTGAGCCGCGACCGGTTCGTGGAAATCATTTTACAGGACGTGCTGCAATGCCATGCAATGCCTGCAAGCTCGCCAAGAGGCCGGGCAACTCCGACAGCTGCGTGACGGGCGCCGGTGCGGTCCTGGCCACGAGACCCAGAACTGCTCTACCCACCCGCTGCCACAAGAAGGTGCCCCACCCACCCCCCCCGGCCATGGGGGCTTGTGCCGGTACAAAGCCAAGGCTTTATCAAAGCCGCGATTTGGATAAAGCTCGAAGGCTTCTTCCTGCAGTGGCAGTGATATCCCCAAAGCTCGCAAAGCAGCAAAGCACGACCTCTCCTGCGGACCACTTCCTTGTCCTTGCCAGCGGACGATGCTCTTCGCCTTCACGGCCTGGCAGAGCCAACAGCTCTGCCTCTAAGACTACGACGTCTACGAGGTACAGACCCGTCCCACCTCCACCTCCTCCTGCACCTCAACTTTCAGCGCCGCGCTACGGGAAGCAAAGCGCACCGCCATCAGTCATCCCAGCGGCGTGTGTGCACAAGCATGTGCAACTGTCGGAGAGTGACTGATATGAAGAGCTGAGTGAGTGTCGTTTCGTTCTAGTTACTAGTTACAAGATGTTACAAGACACTCTGGCTCATGTTCCTGTAAGCCGCAACTCCGAAGATGTCACGCTGGCGTCTCTGGATCGCCCTTGTCCACTCAGAACCCGGCTTGACAAGCACGGTCACGAGAGCAGACTTCTTTCCGATGTCGGAATGGCCTTGCTCTCGGTCAGGGCCAAGAAGCCTCCCCACGAAGAGAGCTCTACAACGCTGTTGACATCTGCTGCGACCTTCGCACAACAAGGGCTGCTCAGTAGTACGTGCCGTCGTCCTTGCCCTGGGCATCCAGGAGGCCCTTCCAGTACCAGGCCTCGTAGGCCTTCTTGGCATTGGTGTCCACGAGCACCTCGACGTCGCCGCTTCCNGTGCCGTCGTCCTTGCCCTGGGCATCCAGGAGGCCCTTCCAGTACCAGGCCTCGTAGGCCTTCTTGGCATTGGTGTCCACGAGCACCTCGACGTCGCCGCTTCCCAGCAAGCCACCCTGGCGCACCTCGAAGACCAGGAGGTTCTTCTTCTCCACGATCAGTCCAGTCAAGGGGCCAATGACAGGCGGAGAGACGCACCAATCCAGGAGCTCACCTGTGGTCACTTTGAAAGAGGAGCCATGCAAAGGGCAGACGATGACGTCGCCGATCACATCGGCGCCCTCGCTCATGGGCGTACCGATGTGCGGGCACAAGTTGCCGACNAAAGGGCAGACGATGACGTCGCCGATCACATCGGCGCCCTCGCTCATGGGCGTACCGATGTGCGGGCACAAGTTGCCGACGCAGAAGAGCGCCCCAGCCTCCGTCTTGCCGATCAACACATCGTTGCCGGCCAGCGTCAGGGCCTTCAGCTGCTTGGGCTGCAGCTCGGAAGCCTTCACGCCTGTTTTGATCCAGGCGAGGGAGGGCAAGATCGTCTGCGTGGTATATCGTGCCGCGGTCTTGGAGCGCTTTCGNGTCAGGGCCTTCAGCTGCTTGGGCTGCAGCTCGGAAGCCTTCACGCCTGTTTTGATCCAGGCGAGGGAGGGCAAGATCGTCTGCGTGGTATATCGTGCCGCGGTCTTGGAGCGCTTTCGACTCGAAGCCAAGCCAACAGCCGCTGCTGTGCACGAAGCGACGGCTGCCATCTTCACCCCGAAGCCAGCGGCGGACTGCGGTCCTCTCCAGCACGGTCGAAACATGTTGAAACGTTCAGGTTCAAATCCGTGTGTTCGCAACAGCTTTCCTTGTGCGGCATTCGTCTGCGGCAATTTCGTCGCGGATTGCACCACCTCAATCAACTTCATAGACACTTGATAGTACTGCTATCTGATCCGGTTTCGTAGCGTGAGATGCCTCTCCAGATAACATTACACGTGCGATGCAACTCGTGCCTTGCTGCAGCTGCAGCCTGACACATTTTGCTTGCCCTTCTTGTAACACCTTCCGAGCCCCCAGCATTCGTGGTAGGAGCGAGAAATGCCACCTGCACCAACTGTGGCGTCTGATACGGCGGAAATAACAGCCGGAAAAAATCCAACATATCCGACAGACGCCACCTGCAACCAAAGTATTGGACCAATGATGTAATGCAGGCAGGTTGATGGAGAATGTTTCCCAAGCTGTTGCATGCACCTGTTGTGAATGTCCCGCCTCCATGTTGGGTAAAATTGCTAAAGCTACCAAGTGCAATGAAGCACTCGACGAAAAACTGAGAGCCAATGCCAGGCAAAAGCTGCTGTTGCATTCACCGTCAATCAGTTGGCCTCGCACCACTCGTGTCTCAAATGCGCACAGCAGATGTACAAACTTGAAGCGAAAAAATTACACTTGAAGGTGATACGTTAAAGGCAAATTGTCGGCGCGATTCCGCGCGCTGCAATCCGCAATCCCGGATTTCCAGCACAACCCAATGTTTCCGATTGTTGTCGACCCCTGTTCGTTTAAAGTGCATTGAAAACATCACATTGAAAACCACCGACATGTGACATGTGTGTCCTCCCTCGACGTCGTGGCGCGCGACTCAGCAGTCTCGCTCTCTCTCTTTTCCTTTCTCCTTGTCGCGCAAATCAAGTCCCCAAATGCGACTACTCGTCAGCAGCCCTGCGACGGGACTACCTGGCGAGGAAGACACAAGACATCGGCGGAAGCTTAAGGTACAGGAAAGCCCAAGAAAACAACATACACAGGCAACTCTGCACAGGGCCCCTCACCACCCTTTTCGGGCGAGACGATGGGACGATCAGGGTCAATTTTTACGGCCACTGCGACGGGTTGCTGTTGTCCAGTGGGGTGCAAGGTTTGACAAGTCATATGGCCGGCTATCAAAAATGCGTCTAACGTCAGGACATGTGCACCTGCAGACCTGACAGTCTGATGCAATGTTCCAAAGGTTTGCGGTTGCATCATTGGGAGCCACCGCCTCGCATGGTTGGTCAACTACGCAAGCATAAGACGCAGGATCAAGTATGGCAAACATAGGGAGTTGCCCATCTTCCGCATCGGTATGGAAATACAGTGTGGGATGACATCCAGACCCACATGGAACCTGCAGCATAAGTTGTGGGAAGGCAGGAAAAAACTAGAGAGAGCCCATCCTCCACTGAAGATCTGATCGCAGCGGTGCAGCTGAATACCGACCTGAAATTGATGGCAAGGTGCAGGTGCTGGTACTCCGGGCATGGAGTCCAATATCAAACGGAGTCCAATGGCTTTCAGCAGCATGATGTCTTTATGGCGTCATAATGGCAGTCACCGTAATATAGATATGGTGGTAATCTTGCGGTCTGAGTGAAGCTGGAGCGCCCACAGGGTCCGAGGGCTCGCGGGGAGGGGGAAGGGGCACGCCCAAAACAAAAATCTTTGCATATTTGAATTTGTTCCCCGTTTTTGCCCGAAGGAAATCAGGAACTCAGGTCTCCAATCTTTTGTTTCACTCTCACGTGGTGCTCCAAGACAAACAAAATCAGACGACTAGCATATGTCCTAACCTTCAAGAGCATTTCCCAACATGTTACACACGCAAAGAAACCACTCTAAACCTTAAAATTCACTATGTGGGAAAACTGGGCCCCCACAGCGGTTCCTTTTGTTTTAAACATCTTCTTTTATGTTTCTGCAAGCAGTTGCAATCAAGAAAGCAATATCTTGGATTTATTCGTGAGGCTGAACTGAGACACAACATGACTCGCTCACACTCTTTTCACTGGACAAAATTTCTGAGCCCAGGGCTCCCACTGCATCGCAAGATGGCAAGCATACCCACAGCCATGTGCAGAAACGAAAACTCACCCAAGTTTTATTTCAAATCAGATTTTTAACAAGTTGACCGCAAGCAAACAAAGAAGCTGCTTGAAAAGACATGCACGTTGAACAAATTGCAAGAAGAAGCATGCCACATTGAAGCATACAGAAAAATGGCACGGCAAGCTCACGGCATTCTTCATGAACACAGTACACTCGAAAAACACGGATGTACAATCGCTCTACAGGTGCTTGAAGCTTGCACAGAAGCGAAGCAGAACGACTTCCGCGGACTAATGCGGCTTCGGCATGTTTCATGCTTGAAAGTTCTGATTAAAGTTCTTTGTCACTTCTTGTTAGGACCGAGTGCGGCAGCCGCCGCCACGAGGCCTGCTCACGACAAAAAAACAAACGAAAAGTTTATTCCAGAGGCTCTAGCAGAGCAGAACTCCCTACCTCCTACGCCAACCCTAACTTCTGACTCTGGCGGAAAATAATCGCCGGCTGAGCGTGGCTGCAGTTGTAGCGCGAACTGAAGCTGAACGGTCCAGACAACCGTCTGCCCACTGCAGCACCATCGCTTATGCAGTCTCTCTGTGCTTGGCCTTTGGTGAGAAACTGTTTCGCGCTTTGACAAGTTGCTTTGGCTTTTGCTTGTGCAGTTTGCTTCTTGTAAGGACTGAGTGCAGCTGACGCTGTCAACGACGCCCGCCACGCCAAAAAAATGAGTTTGGACCGAGCGCGGCTGCTGCCGCAGAGAAGGCCACTTCACGTTCAAAAAAAGGCGTTGGGACTTAAGAAAACCAAAAAAGCCTGAAAGACTCAATCTGGCTCATACTTCTTGAACAAGTGCCTGAGATGGCGCTGCACCGATCCAAGCTGTCCGGGGCATGCTCCATCATAGTTCGGCGAAAGGGGGCTTGAGAAGGGCTTCTCGAATCAGGAGTGCACCAAAATATGATGATAAACAATAATGCAAACAATCACAATCTCTAATGCAGTCAGCTCCAGGATGCAATCACTCGCACACGGTCTTTTGCTGTGGCACATCGGGCAATCTTGAGCCACGAGTCTTGAGCCTTGAGCCAATGCAGGCAACGTGTTGTGCACTGCAATGGGGCAAGGCAATGGCTAGGCAATGACCATGCTATCTAACATGGTCCCTTGATTGCGACAATTTTGTCGACAATCACAAATAAGTACAATCAGTACAATCATCAATATTCCAGCAGGTAAACTTTCAGAAGGAAATCAATCAATCACTCGTGTTCGAAACAATTCCATACAACTGTAATCGGAATCTACGGATGGGCTCAATCACTTTTGCACTCGAAACCAGCAATGCCTCTCAAGAGCTGTACAGGCGATCAATCGCAACCATCATCCAGGAATGAAAACCATCGGTACGTTGCGATGTTGATCGCAAAATCTCTTCGCAATGCCAGAAAGGGTTGATCCAGTTCTCAATCCGAGAAGCATGTTTCCAACCACAATGCATCCTGAGCAAGCAAAATTGTGGTGCCAATCTCGAACAGCACAAAGTGATGGCAATCTGCAATGCCATGTTGCTCTCCAATCACTCAGAGAAGTCTTTTCGCTTCTTCGCAATCTCCGTTGCGGCAGCAATCAGAATGTCCTTTTCATTCTTGCTCAATCGCTGCTGACTGGCAATATTGCGCTCATCATGCAATGGAGTCTCAGCTCCATCATCGGTGAGCAATGAAAGAGGCGGCACTCCTTGCATGCCCTGCATGCCAATCGGGAAACTGCAATGGCGATGGTAGGCTTCCGTGGGGTTGTAGTTGCAATAACTACTGCAATGAGTCAGACTTGCCAAGTCCTCCACGGACAATGGAATCTCCAACACAATCGCCGTGCGAAGACAGGAAGCTGGGAATGTCCAATAGTGACAATCATTATGCGTTGTGTCACTGTTGACAATTCCGCGCCAGCTGAATCCTGTAAATGCACAATTGTGGAAATTGGCATATCCACCGTAGCCATCTGGCCTTTTCAATTGCGTCGTCTGACGCAGATGCAATGGCTTGTAAATGACATTCTTCACAAATTCCTTGCATTGCATCGAGGAAAAGCAATCCTGGAGATACCAATGCGAAAGTTTTCGCAAACAGGAATCAATGCCGTGGCAGTAGCAAGGGTTCAATTGACCCAATGGGGTCGGAATGGCACCGCCACTCATCAATCCATCAATAACGCTCGCTGGT
Organism: Symbiodinium sp. clade A Y106; assembly: GCA_003297005.1. Lineage (NCBI taxonomy): Eukaryota > Dinophyceae > Suessiales > Symbiodiniaceae > Symbiodinium > Symbiodinium sp. clade A. The sequence goes on from BGNK01003644.1 coordinate 60,436, forward strand.
TGAGCAATCGCCATGTGGTAAGCCATGATGTCGTTCAATTCTGGTTCGACCAATGGCATAAAGGTAGTAATGGACACCAATGAACTGAAGATGGACCTCAATCCCAGATAGCACTCCGACTCTCGATCAATCACAATCAAGACATGTCAATCCTGAATCCGGGGACAGCAGACGGCTGAATGGCATCCAATGCCTGGTTGGGCATCAATCCTCGAATCGCATTCCGGGCCACATTAACCAAATGCAAGAACCCCAATGCAGCTGGGCCGTTGTGCCCAATCAAACCTTCTGGGGTCCTCACTCTGCAATACCGGTTGTGTTGAACCCAGCCCAATGCACACTCAATCGTGGGCATCTCTCCTGCAATCCGTGCTTGAATCTTGCAGACGGCAGTCAATCCAGTTTGGATCATGTAGGCAATGCCGCAATCCAGATGAATCAATCCTCCTTCCACCGAGGTGAAAACATGGTGGGTCAATACCGATGCAAGCTCCAATAGATTGCCACACCATTGTGACAAGTCCAAATCAGACTGAACAGTGCCAATGACGCTCCAGAATAGGCCCATCAAGCCAATGACACTGGCATGAATCGTGGCCGTGCCCCATCGCAATGGATGGTTAGGCTCAAAGCAATGAGCATGAATCTCCGAAGTCCCATCGGAGAATCGCTCAATATGGGTTCTCTGAGGTCTTCCGCCGTTGGCGGGCAATGTGTCAATCCTGACAGGCGCAGGCGCTGCAGCCATGGCAACCACAGGACGGGTATCAATGAGAAGATCTCAACGTGCCGTAAAGAGGCTAAAAGCAATCGCAAGCGGGAGCAGAATCTCAGATACAGCAATTTCAGTATGTGCACTCCCGATCATCTGTACAATAATGTCATGAGACTTTGAAATCTCAGACTAGTGACTAATGGTTAAAAGGAAAATTGATTTCAAAACAGCATCCGACAATCATCAGTCAAATGATTTGACCAAGCTCGAAACAGTGAATGTTCGGCTTCAATCATCAGAGCCTATAATGGTATGGCCTTGACCCAAGTAGTCCTGCCAATGAGAACATGTTGATTTCAAAAGCATGCAACGTTGGGAGCTTAAACACAATCTCCAAATTCCGACTTCCGCATGCAGGGACAATCAATCATGGAAAATGAAAATCATGCACATGCTGAGCTCAATCAATTCAATCAATTCTCTTCTCTTCTTTCTTTTGGTCTGGACCCACTGACTGAGCTCGGCACTGGATCCTTGGCGGTGCAATCAAGAATGCACGAGCAACGGTCCCTCAAACGAGACCAGATGTGCCAATTCAATCGAAATAATAATGAATGAAACAGTGAAACAATGTTTGTTTGGTTTTGTGGGATTTTCGTCAATCGAGGAAATCCGAGACAGTCGAGTTCAACTCAATATGTTGAAAGACACCGAGAAACTCAAGACTGAATCGAATCAATGTCAGGGTTCGAAAGAACAGTTGCCAACAAGCAATCATCCTTTCTTGACTAGGACAATGATCGATAGCTTCGGCAATCATGTCACCAACGAGGAACATCTGAGTGATGTGTTCTGAGGTCGAGACAATCTTGGGTGTCTCAGTAAGGCAAGGAATGCCTTCGTCGAACCTGAACACCAATACTTCGAACCTGTTCGTCGAGAACATGACAATGCCGGTAGAACATGAGCCAATAGATTGAAAGCATGTCACACATGTGGCGGACAACAATAGCTTAAGGAAAATGAAAATCTGATAATAAACAACCGAAATGAACGATACATCCGTCACGCGTGAGACAAGATCTCGCCTGATCAAGCAATCAAGCTGTAGCGTCTTGCACCGTTCAATGAGTAACTCAATGGGATGAACAACGCCGCAGTTGACACTGCTCTCCAAGGAGTTCAATGCAATGAGATCAATGAAAGCTGGTCCTTTCATACACTTGCCTGGAGCAATGAAAGGTCTGACACAGGCTTTCAACACTTGTCTCAGTCGCAACTGCAATCCTGAACAGATGCAAGCAAAAGTGATTGACTTGTTCTCACCCGAGCTCGGAAGGGATGACGATCTGAACACAACGCAAGTACCACCAAAATCTGCCATTCGACTGTTGCTCAGGGAATCAAACAGGATCACAAGAGTGTAACACCAATCATAGCTGACAATGATCGCTCGACGATCTCGGTCGTCGTAATCAGCTAGTCGATAGGAAGGTGTATCGACTGACATTTTGGCAATGTCGCTGTCAAAGCTCGAGGCTTTCTCAAGCAATGGAGGTGAGTACCTCAAGCAACGATAAGTAGCTCTCAATGAGTCTTCAATTAAGGCTTCATCACCAGAATCATCCAAGACAATCGTCGCACTGGAATCGAGCGTCTGTGCAATCTGGCGAGCTTCGTCGAGAATCATCTGAGCTTGGGCATTAAACTGCCTAATGACAGCAAGAACCTCATCTGGCTCATGCAGCAATGGAATGATGGGTTGAATCATGCGTTGGACATCAATCGAACACAACTCATGCCATAGTAGGTCAACCAACGGGACGACCAATGGGTCATACCATGATGGACTGAACAATGAGCTAATCTCATCTGACAATTTTGACTTCTTACCCAGAGCTTCCAAAAGTGCTTAAATAAGAAAAGACCTTAAATAGAGAAACTTAACGAAAGCATTAAGTGTTATTTAAGATTAACACAAAAAGTGCTTATTTAAGGAGTATTAATTTAAGCTGTTTTAAACCGTTAATATATATATATATATATATATATATATTAAGTGTGTTATGTTGTTGTGTTTCTGGACGCAAACATCGTCTTATGCAGGAGGCCGATGCCCTACATATAGGGGACATTATATGTCTCCTGAGTGCATCTTTTTTGGATGCAAACATGATCTTAAGAATTTGCAGGAGGCCGATGGCC
>BGNK01003645.1:5270-19820 GCA_003297005.1 Symbiodinium sp. clade A Y106
CCTCCCCCCCCACCCCCAGCAGTGGCAGTAGCAAGCCAAAAAGTGCAGAAGAGGTGGGTCCAGGAAGGGGCACCGGCCTACTACTACTACTACTACTACTACTACTACTAGTAATACCTAGTACTACCTAGTACTACCTAGTACTACCACGACTACCACCACGACGACGACTACTACTCCTCTTGCTACTATTGCCACTGCTAACCTAGCACATGTATTAGTGGGGGTCACTGTACTGGTATTGGGTCGTACGCAACTCAAGGTTCCGATCGGCCTTTCCGGTATTTGCGTCATGCGATGCCGACATGCTGACGCGCACGAGCATATGCCAGCGGTGTTGTTGTTGCTTTAGCTTGTTTGTCGCAGGCCAATGTTGTGGTCATCGAGGTGTCAGGGGTTTGCAGCAAGATACGGCATGATTTGGCGTGCCTCCATGCAGGACTGGCCCAGCCAAAGATGCATCGCTGCAGGCTTTACGTGCGTTTATTGCTGCAGTTGTCGGACGGACTCGTCATGCGGAATCTGACGAGCATCATTTGTCTTTGGCAAGGACTTCAGAGCAGAAGCCGGGAAGGGCTGTTCTGCTGGACTTGGAACCTCGAGGATTCTCGAAATGTTGTCAGCTTTGATTTCTCCTGTCGTTATCATACTCGACGTTTAAGGACGGACAATGCCTCCATGAAACCTTCTTGGGAGCTGAGCATCTCCGCTGCGCACACTTCTTAGATGCTTTCGGTGGGTGGCAGCATGTAGTCTGTTGCCGGATACCCAGTCTCCAAGGTGGCCATTGACCTTTACAGGCAGTGCTGCCTGTGCGCGAAGAGTGGTCAGCCCGATTCCTGGCATTTTGCAGATCAGACTTTGGCAACAGTAGCAATTAGCATCCCGTGCCGTGATCAACGAGATTGTGAGGGATGACGGCGAGATGGTCGGAGATGTTCTGAGACTGTACAGCACTGTGGAAGGGCACCCGCTCGTGGAGCTGGAAGGTCACACTGACCACATTATGTGTGGTGTCTTGTCCTGAGACAGACAACAAGTTTAAGTTTAAGTAACATTGGCCCTGCAAACTGCAGGAGCCTGCAATGGCAGGAGCCTGATTACAGGGCTTGTACACGCTGCAGTAGCCATCACTGATCACCCTTATGGGGACTGGATCAGTGTGCGCCTGTGGGTGTAAAAAGGAAAGGTGTCCACAGAAAGCTTGCTGACATGTCTGCCCTAGTGGCCCTTGTGATTTTCAGAGACATTGTGCGCACACATTCCGTTATGGCTTGTGCGGAAACTTCGTAACACAGCCATGCACAGCCTACAGTAACGTCATGTAAGCTGTACTTGTAGCAATGTAGCTAGCTGCGAGCGAGCATTTGCCGTGTTTCAGCAGTTAACAGCTGATCACGAGCATTCAGGAGTCGAGTCTCTGAAACTACAATGAAAGAAGCTCTTGCGAGCTGCTCTTTATCGCAGCCACACACAAGCTTGCAGATTGCCCGCAGGTGCCTTAGAAAACTGCTTCGAGAACTGCGGGGATCTGCGTGGCTTATTGCAGAGATGCAGCAACTGACATGATTTCCCTGGGCGTCGTCATGTTCTGCTTTGCTTCCAGATACGTGCCTTCTCGATCCTGCTTGCTTCATGGAACGGAAGGTCCTCTTGGTCCAGTTGGCTTGGCTGTTACACGAGGCACTGACACGGCAGACGGCAGGCCACACATTTCACGCTGAGTTTTGGGTAGAACACCCTCACGAAACAAAGCTTTACAGCGCTATCTTCCACGATGACCCGACGTTCCCGGAGTCAGGTTGCAGCATGACTTTGCCCATGCACCCGACCAGATCCAGGAGGGCGGTCCCTCAGGCCCCGAAACGTTGCATGCAGATGTTACTATTAGCAATCTGGTTACGTATTTCTTGCTCGCTCCTTGCGGCAGCACGCGTTAACGGCTAACCCCGCAAATATCCATGGGTCGCTGAAAATTGGTGCACACCACCGGGCACCACCATCCCGTTTCAGCAGGGATTGCGCGGCTTGCAGTTGCCTGTTTGGGGATGCCGACAAGCATAGCCCAGTGCACGCGGCGTGAGACACAAGTGACAAGCATGCGATGGATTGTTAAAACTGTCGCGCTGGTGCTGCATGACCATGTTTCTGATTCTGACGACATTGCTTTCCTGCATTGAGGTCTCGACTGCGTGTCGACTTCATACTGCAGTGGCCAGTGCGGGCGGCCAAAGTCTCACAACAGCCGGATCGACACGACACTACAGCGCGGGGCCGCGCAAAAAGAGAGACCCGCATCGTTTGCAGAACCTGTCGATGAGATCGCACAAATCACAGATCCGAAGCTGCATGTAAGCGAGCCTCTGCAGCTTGGGGTGGCACTTCACAGCAAAAGCGTCGTCTTGTGGAGGCAGAGGGGGCTCGAGCAAAAAGAGGCTTTGTTGCCCTGTAGGTGCCACATTTTGCGCGAATGTTCTATCAGCTTTGAGCTTCAGCGGCTTCGAATCGAAATGCGGTTGCAGCCCAATGTGAGACGCAAGCTTTCGCTTCACAGCCTGCTGTGCGCACTCTGTTTGGCTGGCGCTGGCTGGACTCATGGATTTCTGCAAATGAGGCCGAGGCCTAGGCCCTTTAAAGTCAACTCCCTGCTGCCAAGACTGGCCGCAGGGAGCAGAAGCGGATCGAGTGGAAGATGCCATCCTGGGCCTGGGCGGCCTGCAGCCTGCAGAGCACTGAAGGCACTTGGCGCAAACCCGGAATCTTCAGACGTTCTTCAAGAAGGCGAGCGTGTGTACAACGATGTCGACCTGCAAGATCTCGATTCAGGCAGCCTCCAAGAAGATGCTTATGTCTTTGATGACGGCGCTTTCGCTGATAACCAAATGGAGGAGGACATCGGGCCAACTAGCTACTTCGGTGTCTCAGAAGCTGATGGTATTCCAGTCTTGAGTGACTGTACTAGTATGGAAGAGGTTGATAGGCTCATGCCAGGGGACGTGGTGGCAGCGCAGGTGCCTGCTGATGGAAGCCAGGCACGGTTGGTGGATGGGAGAGGCTGGCTGTCGCTCGATTTGATCGGCAACGGGCTGGAAGAAGTCCATCCATGGGCAGCCCAAGTCATGCACAAGCCCAAAATCAGCAAGGCTGATGCTGCATCACTCGGATATCTGTCTCTAGATGAAGACAAGTTGACACCCCTGGCTCAGCATTTGCCGTTACCGAATCGTGTGATTGCGCAGCTGGAAAGAAGAGGGGTAAAGAAGGCATCCCCAATTCAAGAAGCCGTCTTCTCGGACATTTACAAAGGCAAGAGCATGTGCTTGCAGAGTCAAACAGGAACGGGCAAGACACTGGCGATGGTGTTGCCTCTCCTTACAGCCATGGCTGAAGAATCCGAGTGGGGGAGACGAGGAGACAAGATAATTGTGATCACATCATGCCGCGAATTGGCTGCACAGCTGTATGCGGACATCGATCGGATGGGTTTCTTTCCGAAAGGCAAAGGTTTTGCAACCATGGTGATCGTGGGAAATGTCCCTCCGTCGGAGGCGCTTCTCAATGCCAATGTGATCATCGGAACACCGAACGAGCTTGGAGGGCTGCTCCACAAGGACAGAGAAATAATCGAAACTTTGCACACCAGGCTGAGGGGCATTGTGCTTGACGAGGTAGACGAGTACACCACCGCACCTCGCTTGTTTGCCTCCAAATGGGCAATCAAGAAGAAACGGCGCATCTACAACGAAAGGAAAGCTGTGCTGTCTGGCCGGCTCGGAGACTTTAACACTGGCGTCATTGAGTGGTTTCTCAAGCGCTCTTTGGCATATTCTCGGCGACGAGACTTGCAGGTGCTTGCAGCCTCTGCAACGATGAACAGAGAGATGGCGCGAAAAGTTCACCGCCTGCTTAGGTGGGATCCGCTCGGACGTTGGTTCAATAATCCTCCGCCTCTTATGCGCCCGCTGGCCATGATGAAGTCGGACTTCCAAGCAATTCCTATGATGCCTACTGTGCCCTTGGGCTTAGACCACCGCTTCGTTCCGGTAATCCCTTCCCTGAGCGACACCGAAATCAGTGACAAGCACTGGACACGCAAGCCATATGAACAGGGTGGTTTGCCACGAATCAAAGTGAAAGCATTGAATCAGAGACGCGGTATGGGCCAGCGTCCAGTCAGAAAAGACAAAGCTGTAGCCATGTTGGATGCCTTGCATGACACGTTGAAGTCTCGAAAGCCCAACAGTGGAACCTCTTTGGTCATAATCTGCCGGACTGTCGGAGTCACGGTTCGAGAAGCTGTGAGGAAGCTCCAGGGCTGGGGCTTCCACGAAGCGGAAGCGATCCACGAGGCTTTGTGGACAGATCCAAACGATTGGCCAAGCCGCTGGGCCATCAAGTACAACTATGACCAGAAGGATCATGCCAATGAGATTGCCGAGAGGCATGATCAGCTTAACGCGCGTGCAAGGACTGCCACGCCTTTGCAGCAGCCCGTGGGAAGTGATGCCTGGTATGAAATGGAAGAACGCAAGAAAGCTGGAGAATCCACTGCCCCAGTCTTGGTTGGATTTGAAGGCCTGGGTCGAGGGATTCACTTCGACGGCGTTGATACTGTGTACATTCTAGGCCTTCCCCAGCGGCCGCGTGCCTACATGCATTATGCAGGCAGGGTTGGAAGGCTTGGACAGAAGCCTGGAAAAGTAGTGTCGATAATTCCAAAAGCCGGACAAAAAGTCCTCAAGGCCTGGGCGAGTAAGGTTGGTCCTGGTGTTAAGTTCCGCCAGGAAAACATCATGAGGATTCGCAGTGCCGAAGTCTCATATCTCGAACCTCACAAGCTGCCACTTCAAATGCAACGGCCCTTGCGCCCCGCGCCTGCACCCTCAGAAGCAGAAGACGACGAGGTTGAGGAAGAGAAGCCATTACTACTTCCAGAACCAGAGGATCCTTTCCGACTGCCAGACCTCGACCAGGATGATGCGGAAGAGGATGAGCGGGAGCCTGTGCGAATTCCGGACAAGATGGCAGATGCCGTTCGAGGTCGTGGTGAGAGAGGCGAGCGTGGGGTGAAGCAGATAGCCGCCGAAATGCAAAGGGCGACATCCAGATGGCCAGGACCGCAGGAAGTGCCCAGGCATGTCACCAAACGAGAAAGATGGAAGCAAGAAAAGGCAGCCAAGGCAAACAGAAAGTCGTAAAGTCAACTCGCTGGACATGGCTGGACCGTGGTTTCACCTGTCAGACCTGCTTGCACCCGGCAGGATGAAATCGGTTGTCGCTTTGCAATTTGGTGCGCAGTCGCGTAGTATTATTGGTCCTCTTCGGGGAAATACATTTAATTTAGGTTTCCTACTTCTAGAAATATTTTCTTATTCTTTTAGGAATATAAAAATGGATCATTCCCTATCAAGATTCAAATTTCTCAATCACGAAATTTAGCCTAGATAGTCACGAAACCTAGCATACTTAATCTTTTATTTCTATAAATGTAGTTCCGGGTCTCGCCTAAGACCGCACAATATTCTTGATAATCTATAGAAAAAGGGGGTCCCTCCTACTCCCCATAGCTCACCTCACGCATCATCTTGAAATAACGTCTATATCAATACGAATGATACTTCAAAGGTAGAATATGATATAAAATCTAATATAAGGCGTATATCGGTCCCTCGCGCGTCCGTCTTAATATCGACGCTAAGAACGACATTAACGGCGACGATAATATTGGTAAGAAGCGTATGAATAGTAGGAACAGCAACGATAATATTAGTAATGGGAGCAAGAACATTAATAATATTAAGAATAACCGCTGTTGCTGGGGTGAAGCCCAGCAGGTCGTGCAGAAATAAGTGGACGGATCAGATCTCCTATTCCTAAAGCTGCTTGCTATGGCTCACTAAACGCGCGGAGATTTTTACACGTAAGCAAAAGAGAAGAAACCGTGAAGTTTGGGTTACTTGCTAGGGCTTGGCACCTAATAAGAAATCTACGATTATAAAAATATTGCCCTAGACCTACTATGCTTGGCCTACGAACAAAAAGGGAAAACAGACATATATACACGGCATGAGCTGCAACGGAAGCATGCACTTCAACACTCCTCCTTCGCAGCCCCGCAGGGAGTTGCGACCTACTTTCTACTACAGGTCCAACCCGTCAGGGTGACGATACACTTACCCTGAACTACCGGTAAAAGCTTGCGCGAGTGGGCAAGCGTGGAACAGGTCTTAGTGCGGTGGAGTTTGGTCTTTTTGGGTATTACAAAATAACGCGTTGGAGCTCCACCTGCTTGCTCACGCCCGGTGCGAGTTGTTTGGGAGGGGGCGCGTCTGGGCGCTGCAGCAACAGACTGCGAGCTTGCTACCGCCTCACGTGCAGAGATCTCGGCCTGGATGGCCTGCACAATTTGATCCCGAAGGCGCTATAACTTGCGCGCCTTGCGGGGGTTCAAAGATAACACGGGTGTCCCAGCCTCTCGGCGGGAGATGACACCTTGAAGGCACCACTTGAAGAACTCCCATACTGCAATGAAGCAGATAATGGATACTGCCAACACCAAATTTGCATCAAGCGACACTGGGAGAGACAAGTCTTCTTCCTCGTCTGTTGTCTGGCTGGCGGCACCTACGACCTGAAGCATGGCCAACACAACAGCGACAGAACTCAATTGTAAGTCTTGTTGTGCTAAAGTTCTTGCTCCGGATGTTTGGGCTTGACTTCAAGTCTCAGTTTCCGCCGGACGAACCGTGCCATGCTCAAGCAAACCCCAGATTGCTGCGAGCTCATTGATTCTCGCAGATGGGAGTGCTTTCGTGAGTAGGTCTGGTTCTTGTTCCGCACCGGGACAACACACGGGGATGACCTCTCCTGCCTCAAAAAGCTCTCGCAAGTAATTGGCGCGCACCCTTAGGTGGCGGGTTCGGTAAGACTCTTGGTCGATGGCGATAGCAAGCGCAGATTGCGAGTCCACCTTTAGGGTCTTGTCTTGGTGGACGACACCAAATTCACTCAATATCCCTTCTGCAGACTGCAGAGTAACAACCGCGACGAGTTCAGACTTGGCAATGCTGAGTGTGATAAACGCTTGCCTTGCGGAGCGCTAGCAAATGGGAGAGCCGTGCAGGAAAACTACCCACCCTGTGTGGGAGCGATTGCCTTCCGGGGCGAAAGAAGCGTCGCTGTAGGCAACTAACCCTGTGGCATCCGCGTCAGCGGTGAGAGCAAAGCCCTTCGTGGACTGCACGTATGCAAGCGCTCTCTCGGCGATACGCGCAGCCCTTTCACGAGGTCAGGAGCCTTCGTGCTCAACGAGGCGAGAACACAGGCAGTGAACACGAGGTCCGGCCTGGCACGCTGACTGAGCCTCAGGATCTCTCCCGTCAGCCTTTGCGCTGTACGAACGGGCTCTTCTATGGGAGACTCGTCCGTCAGGCGAGTGTCGAAGGAGACTAAGTCCCTCGGGCAAGGGATCTTTCTACGTGCGGTAGGCTTGACACTGTTAAGGTGTAGCAGCTCCTCTGCGTAAGCCTCTTGTGATAAAACAAACCCAGAACCCTGCACTCGGATCTCGACCCCTAAAAAACGTAACAGGGACTCTGCAGTGGCAAGTGCAAAGAGGAGTCGTTTTCCAGAGGCCCTGGATGGCCGTAGCCAAGGATGCGATCACCTCTTTACTGCCTGTAAGCAAAGAGTCGTCAACGTAGGTGAGCAACCCACCTACGACTACCCCGACAGAGGTGCGAACAACACGCCACCAGTTTGGGTCCAGCCTTCCTTGCTGGAGCTGCAGCTCAACCCCGTCAACGACCCACCTCAACGCTCGCAGCTGGCAGTCCCTGTAGTCTGACCACAGCTTCGGCGACTCCCTCAAACCGTACACCGCGTGCGTGAGGATCCAAAGCTCCCCTTCCTCTGCCAAACCTAGTCTCACTAACAACCTAGGCGGCGTGAGAGCAAACACCGGAAAGCCTCTACCTTGCGGGATTGGGGTCAACAGAAAAGTTGAGGTGACATCTAGAGACCCTATGCACCAACTCCTCTTCGAGCTGAGTATTACGAAGCAACGGAGGCGAGCCTTTCGTTTGTGGTCAGCTTGACCCTTCCGGGTTGCGAGGGAGTCTTCAGCAGGGTCTGGTGGCTTGACTATGAACACAAACTTAGACGGAACCACCTTCACTTCCTTACGCCTGAGCCACCCTCCCGAACGGATCTCTGCAGGAGGCAGTCGTGGCACAGCCTTCTCAATGACACCGATCTCTTTGTGAATGGACGGCATCCACTTCTCGATGCATTGCTCTGCATCCCGAGGGTCTATAGTGCGGATTACCTGCAGTGGTTCTCTCAACCCTTCAAGCGACAGTTCTATGTTGGTTGTGTACACCGGCTCAGACTTACAAAGCGCACACGCTTCACTCGCGTCCGAGTCGTCAGACCGGAGAACACACAGCTGCTCACCTGTCTGCGGGTCTGGAACCCACAGTTCCCACAACAAAGGCTGCTCAGGCAAGGAGTCNTCCGAGTCGTCAGACCGGAGAACACACAGCTGCTCACCTGTCTGCGGGTCTGGAACCCACAGTTCCCACAACAAAGGCTGCTCAGGCAAGGAGTCTTCGTTTAGGCCCTCCTCCTCCTCCTCAACCTGTGTCCCGGTGTCTGGTTGGCAGGCCAGCAGGGCGTGCTCAGATTGTGTTCGCCTTTGGTCTGGCGAGTGCTTTAGATTCCACGACACCTCTAGCTTTACAGTACCTGCTTCTACGGCTTGGGTTTCTTTCCAAGCTCCGCCTTTAAGCACAGTCCCAGGCGCTAACTCAGAAGTCTTCCCGTCAGGGTGACGTGCCTTTGTCTCCTGAGGGGGCTCTTCTTCGAAGCAGTCAAACGCGTCTAGACGTCTCACGTCTTGCTGCTCAATCAGCGGCAAACGTACCGACGCTGGGAGTGGAAAACTTAGAGCTTCAAGGCTTAGAAACTCGTGCTCGAGCTCTTTGCCTAACGTGTTGACAGTGCAGGCGACGAGCACTACTCTCTCACCCTTCCAGGGAGTGGTGGCGTGGCGGCGAGTAGGGTCTAGGAAGAAAGGCTTACCGCGCTCCAACCTGTGAGTTGTCCCTAACCAGTGCTTGCCTTTGCCGTCTACCCTCTCCTTTACAAGGCCACTGACGAGGTCACCAGGCTTAAGTTCTATCCACAAATCCCCTCCTACTGCCCTGCATCGCGAACTCAGCCAAGCAGGAGGCAAAAAATCCCCTCCGTTAGGCGGGAGCTTCAAAGGGAGGACTATGTTTGTGGATCCCTGCAGGTTGTGGTGGTCGCCGTGCACTGGTTGAGCAGTGGAGTTACACAACCAAAGCGAGGTGTACTCTGCTGTGGGTGCAACTGCGGAAAGCACCATATTCATGAGCTCTGTCAGCAAGGGCTTATCTGTGGTACCCCCTAAAACTCCTACAACACCACCGTGACGGTACAACCCAGCTTTGTGTTGCAGCTCGGGTGCTGCTCTGCACGCTTCGGCTAACACCCACAACGCTTCATCGAGGTCCCAGTCATCCTCGATAAGCTCCTTAGCCAAACCTTCAAGTTCTTGCAAACTCAAACGCACTACACGAGCCGACTCCTCCTCAACCAGTGGCACAGGCCCTTCCGGGTGTGGAGCTTCTGCTGGCGGCGGCAAGGGTGGCGGTGGGTCAACTGCAAGAAACAACTCGTCAAGTCTCTCACCAGAGGACCGCTTACCACGAACCCTGCATGGAGGTGGTGAGTGCTCCTCCTCAAGTGAGTCTCCGCGAACATGGAGCGTTTGCACAAAGCCGTTGCCGACGCCATCGCTGCGCAACACGATATGCCTATCATTCACAGATGGTGACAGCCCCATATACTTACCTTCAACCCATCTATCCTCCAAATCACCCTTCTTGCTGGAAAACTTTCGCTTTACGGAACACTTCCCTCCAAAGTGGATGGCACGCTTGGACTTCATGCCCAGCTGCTTTGCCCGCTGCTGGGCTGCAGCCGTCATGATGGCGCAGGGCCACAGGGAAGAGTCAACCTCGCCAGAGGTGAGAAGGGTTCGTGCTCGTGCTTTGAGCCAGCGCACGGTGTTCTCGGCGGAACCGTTTTGCTGCGGTACCTCCCATTCTGTCGTTGTTGTGCGGACTCCACGCTCGTGAAACCAAGCTCGATTCCTTTTGTGGAAGAGCTCACGACTGCGGTCTGTGCGGAAACGAAGCACGGGAAGGTTTAGGGACCTTAAGGAAATGTACACCTATTGAAGAGCATTTAGGATATCATCACCCTTGTTGTTGTGAAGTGGCACTGCAAACACGAGCCTCGCCATTTCCGGGGGCGCTTGAAACTCACACTTGGCTGACTCCCACGGATGCTCATCGACAACTTTGACTGAAAATTCTCTTGGCCCTTCAACTCCTTCCTCTTCCGCTTCCTCCTCCTCTAAACTTGGCTCGTAGAGGGAGTCCTCGTAATCCTCGCGTAGGGCGCCTTCTGCAGCTGGAAAGGCTTCGTCTGCAAGGTCGTCCGTCCCTCCCGAGAGGAGTGCTGGGTCTTCAAACCCGTCGGTTGTGCACGGGTCTGGTTCTTCCTTCACTCCTTTCAGTCGTGGGAAATGGTACGACACCGCGAGGAAGTACTTGAACGTGGCTGGTCGGTGGTTACGGCTTTCGGGATCTTTGCCCTTCACACGGATGGGCCCTGCAATGTCAGCAGCTGACATGCAGTACATGTCAGGGTGCGTAATACCACGGTGCCTCCTACCAGTACCAGCTCCAGCCACACACGCCGCACAGTCACGACGGTACGGCACATGATTGTTCGCAACATGCCGTTCCCAATCCGCTTGGGTGAATTTCATTAGGCGGTAACGTGGCCAACGTTGGAGTGCATACACGATGGCTTCAACAACCCCGGCGCCCACACTGGAGACGCACGGCTGTCAGCACTACAACGAACCTGCGACACCTCACCCTGCAACACTTGCAAGTCTCTAAGGTCGGGCAAGTTTGTGCCGACAGTTGTGGGTTTATCGCCCGCGTGCCCCAATGTGGATCTTGATGGAAATGCACCTCAAACAAACCAGCCTCCCCAGCGTAAGTTTGCCACAACGGCGTGTTCCAGAACGACGGGACGCTATCCCAAGCAGAATGGCTTGAAGCCATGTGCTGTTCAACCGACGGTTGCTCCAACATGAGTACCACCATGGATGTTCCATCCGATGGATTTGGGTGCACACGGTTTCGGGCGGTGGAAAGCGCATGAAGCCACAGCATGCGAGCCAACAAACCCGTATCGCGATCAACGAGATCACGCTCGTCAGAGGTGAGAGTGCTCAGGCCGAAGGGTTCAGTGGGCGAGCGCAGTGGATGTGGTCCATCGGTGCGGTGCCAGATTATAGACCACGTGCGGGTTGGTGGACCACCAATGACCGCCGCAACTCGCCCCAACTTTGCAACCTTAACAAGAAGCGTCCAAAGCGGATCATGGAAGAGATCTTGGCTCCTGGAGCGGCAAATGTGAAGCTCAACAACAACCGTATCCTGAGACTCCAATCGCTTGAAAGCCTTATGTGTGCCAGGGCCCGCAAACAAATGAACAACCCAATTGGATGCTCGATGCAGCGCTTTGGCATGCCTTCTTCAAGGGCTTTCCACAAAGTCTTGGAGTCCACATCTTCCGGTGGGAGTATGCCTGACAATGCGCGGTCGGGCACATGGCGCCGTGGATACTACCAAGCTCGCAAGCCCACCGGCCCCTTTTCTTGCAGTCCTATCCCTCCCTCGAACTAGAATGTGCGATTTGGGCCTTCGTGCACCTGCCGAACAAGCGCAAAAAAAGACATATGTTGGATACCTTCAGCCTCCTGCAGCTGAGCGCAGGGCCTCGGGTCAAGCACCGGAGTATCCGCCGACAGTGCGTTTTGGAGGCTCACTTCGGGAAATCTGCGGCTGCGAGGTTCAGTGGCCGCGTCCTGCTAAGACTTTTCGCGCATCTCGTGTTTGGACGTGGCCAGTCTGAACAGAAGGACATGACAAAGGCATGGGGTCAAGAGCTCATAGATTCTGACTCCGACCGGACGGAGCAAAACCGCAAGCATGTAAGCTTCAAGGTTTACTGCGGGGGTACGTTGCCACCCCCAATGCCCAAGAGCCTCAAGCTGTCCGGCCCAGGGAGCCAAGCTCCTTCTTCCTGGCCAAGAGAAAGCCTTCCTCATGTTGCTTTGGTTGTGAAAGACGTGTGTGGCCCGCTGCTGGCGCTGACGAGCTCACATGCTCAACCAAATGATCCCGCGCTACATCGAGATTTTCGCCTGTCTGATGCGATCCTTCCCCTCATGCGTCTTTCGCCTGAGCTCCTCAACCTGTTGCATTTTGTGTTTCTCCAACCGTGATATCAACGTAAGAGCCTGGCTCTCAACCAATTCCGGGCAACCATTTTTGACCCGAAGCCTCAACGACTTACCATCGGGAGGATAAAGCTTGCAACTACCAACGGACCAATCTAGCTTGTATCCCAACTGCAATATATAGAGAAAAGGAAACCCGGTAGGCCCCCGCATGGCTGTTTTACGTCTCCCAAAAACCCTTGTTATGTCCTATGATCCTGGCACGTCGGCCCGTATGATCGCAGAAGCATTGATTTAAAACCACGGGCGCTACTTTGAAATACTCTCGTCCTCATACTGGATCTAAGGCCCTACAGGCGGAATAGCATGTTATAAACCACTAAAACCGAAAAACAAAAAAAAATAATCTGGGGGACTAGTCTCCTAGAGAATTGTTTTTTTTGGCCTGATATTAGATATAAGACCCTCTGGGCGGAATAGCAACCTCTAAGCCACCAAAAGCCAAAAAGAATACAAAAAATCTGGGAGATTAGTCTCCTTTGCTCTTGTTTTTTTTGCTCTTGTTTTTTTTCGGTTTTTCGAGTTTACCCGCCCCCATCCCAGTCGTCGGTTTCCCGCGCGGGGCTGCTTGCCCACAGATAGTTAGATTTTATGCCAACCTTATCAGACTATAGTATGTGAAAATATCGTTCTCGCTACTTAGGAAATTTAGCCACCGTAGCGTAAGGCCTTCACAAATCGCAAAGTGCCCAACTTTCGTGGAAAGCCAATATCTCATGCTCAAAAATAGTATCGATTCATTTGTCTATACTCCTTTCGAATTGAACAACCAGTTACTATCGAATAATAATTTAGCGATTGTCTAAAGAATCCCAATTAGTAGTATCATTTTATATATTTACGAAACATGGATACTATACCCATGAATATATATATATATATATACATATACATACATATTCAACTTGAGTACGCAACCGACAAATAAGCTATATACCTTGAACCCTTTAATGTTAATACGTGGGGAAAATGTTAGTTCATGCTTGACTAATAATCATTGGCTTATACATCATGATGCAAATGCTCGGATACTTGTACGTGTTGAACCACAATATGTCCAACGCAACCCAAAGCCAAACCGATGACTAATCAAACATTTCTCATGTAGCAAGAGCAGGACCTCTCCTACTATCTCGCCAATACTCATTGAGCCTAGCACAACATTAACACATACGGATACATGTCAGATCATTTCTTATTTAAACAAAACGGGACACTGTGAGAGTGCGCTTTTTCGCACTTTTCACGCACTGCCAGGCCCGCACTCCTGAATACACAACGCGACGCCCTCGCAACCAGGACTCACAAACCTAACCCTACNGTGAGAGTGCGCTTTTTCGCACTTTTCACGCACTGCCAGGCCCGCACTCCTGAATACACAACGCGACGCCCTCGCAACCAGGACTCACAAACCTAACCCTACGAACCAAAAAAACGAAAGAAACATTTAAAAACACTAAAAAACAAAAAAACTAGAAAAACCAAAAAAAAATCAAAAAAACCAAAAAAATCAAAAAAAATCAAAACAACCAAAAAAACCAAAAAAAACAATTCCGTGGGACTCCTAAATTTGGCGCTCTTCCCGGAATATTGTTTTTTTTGTTTTTTTGGTTCTCTTGCAATTTCCCTAGTCGCGTTACTGGTTTCCCGCGCGCTGCTTCCTGCGCGCAGGGCGTCTGCGTATGGACTCACAATTGCATATTTCCGTGTTGTTTGCTACTTTACTACGTGTTGCCACGTCGGAAGTAGCATTCCATTGGTATAAATCCTTAGCCTTAGCTGTTCCTAGCACATACAGATCTATGGAAATACACAATTAGGTAAATGTGCATACATATTTGTATGTACACAAAAACACACATACAATANCTATGGAAATACACAATTAGGTAAATGTGCATACATATTTGTATGTACACAAAAACACACATACAATACATATACACACCCGTTTTTTCATTCCACGGGTATATATACACATGGCATATACTCTCCCATGTGGAAGATTACTGATTACTACAATATATCAACATAGGAAAATACATGCAGGGGTGTCAATTCATGCCCGCGTTTTGCATATTCTCCAAACATAGCCACATACATAAAAGCATACGTAGGTAAATAACAGCTGCATACTTTGT